>VZRM01003031.1:88969-216276 GCA_013397955.1 Grantiella picta
GGTTTCGTTTGTTTGTTTTTTGTTTCGTTTTGTTTTTCCTTTTTTCTTTTTTTTTTTTTTTTTTTAGAAAAAGTAATACAGTCATTTAGATGCAAAAGGAAGGACTGAGGACTCCAATCCTCCAGCTTTAAAGTGCAGAGCTACTGTCTCCTATTACCAAAGGCCTAGTGTAGCAACGTGTTTCTGCAGAGTCCATGAGGTTTTTCCTTTGTTCTCCTGCTCTGTATGTTATTGGCCCTTTTTGAATTATGCACCCTGCCTTATCAGAAATCTATTGGTGTGTATCCCTGCCTTTCTTCCCTCAGACTCTCCTAGATTGGCTCCTTAGAGCTAACTCCCTCCCCTCTTTGCTTCCCTTATAAACCCCTGCCAGCGTTTGCTGGGTGTCACTGTTTTTGGGCTCCCAGCCCTCTCACCCTTCCTCCACGCTTCTCCCCCCTCTTTGCCTCCCCTGGAACCCCCCCAGCGAAGATCTGAATAAACCTCCCTGGAAGAACAGAAACAATGTCCAGTATGTTTTTTCACCTCACCTTGGTTCCCGCATAGTTTCTGTCGCCTGAGCTCCACGCCACGCTACGCGCTTCCCAGACCTGGCTCCGGCGCAGCCCGCCCGCTCAGCTTGCGCGCCCGGAACGGCCGTTTGCCTTTCTGTTGGGGTGCTGGGGCCACGGCTGATTTTTAGGGGACAATGCCTCAGCCTAGCATTACCAAGGCATGGTCTAATTTTGAGAAACGTCTGAAATTAATTCTCCCTGTTGATGATTCACTCTGTGTGTTAGGTAGTTGGAGGGCTGGAGGGCTCTACAGGTGACTTTTTGTAGGGTAATAATGACTTCTCTGTGTTCTCCAGCACTGTGGCATCATTGCCCTCAGCAGTCAGTTGGCTCCCCTGGACAAGTCAGCTCTGCCCACCGCAGAGCAAGCACCAGCACAGTGTGGGTGGGCAGCTCATTGGTGCACTTGATTGCATTACTGTCTGATTAATGTGCCCATTAATGCATTACTGTCTGATTAACATGCCCATTAATTGCACCTCAACAGAGCAGCTGCTCTGGAGGGGAATGGCAGTTGTGTCTCAACAATCAAACTGTGTGTTCTATATTATGGCAAATAATTTTGTCATCTCAATATATAAATGTAAAATTAGGACACTGTGGAAAGATATTCTGTTCAGCAGGCAGTCAGCTTGTTTTTTAAGTCAGCATGTGCTGAAAGTGTATTTATTGGACAGCATTGTGAAGCAGGTGGGCTCAAAAGATAACAATGTACCAGGAGAAGCTGCTATGTAAGGAGCAGCAGAAAGGAGAGCGCATTTTGAATAGGTTTACGGAGATCTGGTCATCTCATCACTATTTTCTGTGGCAGACTACCACTGCTATTTACATTTTGACTTTAAATAATCTAACATCATTCCTTCAGTGTGTTTGGGTGTTTTTTTGGGTTTAGGGTTTTTTTTGAGACAGGGAGACTATCTTTAAACTAATGTCCTCAGCTTACAACCAACTGGAACTGTGCACTTAAAAATATGATTTTTATTTATGACTCAAGATGTCAATCAAAAGATAAATATTTTGTCCTCACATTTTTCTCTGCATATAAGTGTTATCATGCCTTCTCTGATCTCATGTTTTGAAGCAATGAGGAAAGTCCTGGCATGACAGAAATTTGCCTAACTTTATAACTTGGTGAAACCCTGTTCTCATGGGCAAGCCAGTACAAAATCCTCAGCCAGTTCAGCTAGCATCTCTTGTGGGTTGGTACCAAAACAAAATGGAGAAGGCCCATTTTCTTCCTAAAGGTAATGAGCTGTGTGGGTTCAGTGTGTCCTGAGAAGTCTGCCTGGCCTTAATATTGAATGACTATCCCGTGTGGAAAGAGGCAATAGCTGATTCCAGCAGATAGCCTGTGTCCAGACATAGCTTACAGGAATTCCTGTATTCAGCACAGTAGTGAAATGTGACATTCTGTGGCCACAGAAGGATTATAAATTCACAAGTAATTTTATTGATCTGGTTAATTTTTGCCAGAGGGAAAGAAAAAGGAAGAAACCCACAATGCAATAATTTCTGGGAATATGGGGAAATACATTTCATTATGCATATTCCTATATGTGTCTGCTTATGGGACATCTGAATTATGAAAAATGCAAATTACTTGTTTAAACTGCTACAAAGTAATAGTAATCAGTGGTATAAATCCATCTTTAAGAGATTTATAATGGTTCTTGTATGCCTAGATAGAAAAGGCTTGTCAGCAGATTGCTACATGTTATAAAACTATGATGAAAATGTCCTGAGTTTCCTATTGAAACATTATTTTATTTTCTGTTCCATTTCCAATAATAATTCTGGATTTCAGTTGCACCAGTCTGTTTGTGTTCTTTGATGACATTTCTTGGAGAATTTCTTCTCCATGATCATGAATGTTTAGTGCATTTTGCTGTCTGGAAGTAGGAGAAAAGAGCAGTGATCAATTCACCAGCTTTTCAAAAACTGTTGTTTTCTCTGTTGAATTTAAACATGAGTATCTCTAGCTTCTAATTGATTTTATTCTTTATTTTTCACATTAAATTTTAATTTCATACAGATGAATCAGTGAATACATTATTGATCTTATTCTGTTCATCTCTTACATCTTCTTGTCCCGTTGATAGTCTCAGAGCTTCAACGTGATTTGTCTCTTCTCTTCCTGTCTCTATTCACTTTGTTTTCATCTTGCTGTTATTTTGGTTCCTCTGTATATTGCTTGGTTCCTCTGTATATTGCTTCTATATAAGAATGCTCCCATTCAGGAGCCACTTTCTGCCTATATTTCAGCATATTCTCAAACTTTTAAACACAGGTTGAAACACCCTTTCAGCTGAAACTCAACATTGTGCTCTCAAAATCCTTCCGAGATTTGTTTCTAACTTTGACAAGAGTGGGAATCAATGTGTGATGCAGTTTAGCTTCATCCCCCTATTGTGTCTCATCATTAACTGAGATGGAAATATGCTGGATGGGGAAGAAATTCTGTTTATGGCGTGCTTCAGGAAAAAAAGGCTGGGCTGTTGATTGTGAACTCTGCATAGGACAACCATATAGATAAGCATAGAAATTTTGAGCACCTCAAATAGAGAAAGACCTTCATAGATCACTGCGTCCAACCATATGGTCCAAGCAGGGAAGTAATAAATTAGTCTTGCCTAAAATAATTCTTCCTTTGGGGTATTTAAACTATATAATCTAGGTGGGCAGACATTGAAACCAATATGAGTTGCAATGAAATTTTCAATTAGGTACTTAAGCTTTAAGCATTTCCAGTAATATTAGGGAGGTAGTACCACAGAATATACTTAAAATAGGGACCAGGGAAAACTCACTAGTATGCGAGTTTCAATGATATGTGGAAAAGAATTTTGCAACGTGAATTCAGCAAACCTTGGGCTGCCTGCAGGTATCCCTGCTTCATAAATATTCATCTGACCTTCCAGTTCAGCTGCAGTCAGAGGGTAGAAGCCCTTGTAGATTTAGTGAAGCAAGGCAGATCATGGTCATGGGAGTCAAGCACCTATTACATTCCTGTTACTCTTTGTTCCACCTAATTTCTGTACGCAGTAACTTCTTTAACTGTTAAAGTCATCTTCATGTTGCTGGCCTAATCCATTATTTTCATCCTTATCAGATGTTATGTGACCCTTGGATAAAATATCAGAGCTGAGGACAGCTGAATGAAGCTGTTTTCATAAACACAGGAATTTTCAGGTCATATGTTTTGCCTTTTCTAAAAAGAAACCAAAGTCAGTTCTGCCATTTGTTGCATTTATTCTGAGCATATGTTGACTGGTCCTTACCATATAAAGATCCAAAGCTTGACTGCTTCCCTGATTTATTTCATGTAAGCAAGCATGCATGAGGCCTTTTTCCTTTCACCTGATCAAGAAAATGAATGATTTAAAAGCACCAGCCTATAAAACCATTTTGTATCACAACCCCTTAAGCAGGTTCTAGTCCAGTGGTTTCACAGAAATAAGTCTGAGGAAGAAACAAATAAAAGGCTGCCTCAGTAATGAGTGATTGGAGAAACTTTGAGGAGACATTGAGTGGAAGAGTCTTATTTATAAGAGCTGATTGATATCCGTGGAAAACTTCTCAACCTTGCAAGAAGGTTGGGAAAATAAAATGGCCATAAGAAAAATTGCTGACTAGGACTCAGTACATTGTTATCAGGTAACTAGATGATTAAAATGAAAGAGCATTTAGATTTGACTCCTCCTTTAACCCATCAACAAAATGAACACTGTCTGTATAAATTTGTAATGCAATGTGTGTGCATTTTTTGTGGGAAAAGTTTCCATGGTAACACAGTAGAAAATCAATAAAAGAGTTGTGGTGTGATCTAAACACTGCCTCACCTCCAGGTAAAGTTTAAAGCAGTACGAAAACAGTGGTTATCAGCAAACTGCACATATTTTGTGTCATTCAGCCAATTGCCTAATTTTTTCAAGGATGACTCTAACTTCATCCTATAAGACTGCCCTGTTCTATAACTGTAGTTTTTCCCACAGTACAATTTAAGAAATAAATATTTTTGCCTCATGAGGCAAGTGATAACTTCAGTGGACAGGCAATTAATACAAAGGACCATGGCTGGACTAGTTTAGCAGGTTTGCCAGTGTTTTAATGACTTTAATCCTCATTACATATTCTGTTTCCTAGTGTATCAGTTTGATCTCACTACACTGCTGAGGCTAGAAAGAGAATTCATGAAATGCTCATTTATGGTTTTTGAGACAGAAAAAGCTTTTTTTTCATTAGTCTGGAAATGAATGGATATGTCACAAAATACACATATAATAGCCTTGCAAGCATTTGCCTTCAGTCAGTCATAGAGAAGGTAATTTTTAAACCTAAAATTTTCACAGAATACAGAGCCATTGAGGTTAGAAGGAACCTCTAGAAGGTTATCAGATCCAACCCATTAATCAGGCAGGGCCACCTGCAGCCAGTTGCCTACGACAGTGGCCAGAGAGCTTTTGAATATTTTCAGGGATGAAGGGTCTACAGCGTCTCTGGGCACCCAGTGCAGAGTCACCCTCACAGCACAGTATTGCTTTCTGATGTTGAGACAGAACCTTGTGTGTTTCAGTTTGTGCCCACTGCCTCTTGTCCAGTCACTGGGCACCAATGAGAAGAGCCTGGCTTCTTTTTTTTATATACCTGGAGGAAATCCACCCCAAGCATTGTGCTTTCTAGGCTAAGCAGACCCTTAATCATTTTTGCTGGAATGTCCTCACTGGAGTGTCCTTCACTGAACTCTCACCAGTAATTTCAAACCTCTGTTGTGCTGGGGAGTCCAGAGCTGGGCACAGCTCTCTAGATGTGTCCCACCATTACTGACTTATGTTCAACTTGCTGTTTACCAGAGTCACTATGTCATTTTCTGCAAAGCCTCTTCCCAGCTAATCACCCCAAGATTGTACTCTCAAAAACAAACAAGCAAAAACAAACCTGAAGTTTGAGCTCCAACCAATAGTCATATTACTGAGTATCTCATAAATGCTGGAGTTCTGTGTGTCTGGTTTGGTAACATCTACCCTTAAAATGATTGCTTGCCATTAATATTAATTTAATGTCATGGTCTTCTACTTTTGTGCAGAAAAGTCTAAAATGGACAAAATCAATTACTCCATGATTCATACTAACTGTGACTTTGGGCAAGCAATGAAAATTAATGAATAAGACAAAATTTCATTATAAATGGCATGCTAAAAGTCTAGCTGCAGACTTTTGCTGTTTTAGAACTTGAAGGAAAGACACATGGCTGCCATCCAGCTGTGATGGGAGGCATCTCACAAAGCTTTGCTCCAACACTTGGTGCTTCTTTGCTATCAACAAAGGTAGTAAATTCACCTGACTTTTAGATAATCAGCTAATACTTTTGAAAACAGACAAAGAGTCAAAACCAACTGGCAGTAGAATACTGTGGTATATCTAGGCATATATTTCAATGGTTCTCATTCCACAGATTTTGTCTACATGGTACATGCTCTTGTGACACCACAATCAGAAAGAATGAAATTTAAAACTCATGGATTTAAAATGCTCCAAGAGTTCAGAAGAATTGGGTTTTTCCTTCAAGAAAAAAAGAAAATTTTGCATTGTGCTTGTAAAAAGTGTTAGTGAGTTTTTGTAATTTTTTCAAATGATATTGATTGAGGATGTCTTTCTCAAAAAAAATTTAGCTTTGTAATAGATCTTTATCTCAACACAGTCTGGTTTGAGTCAGTTTGACTGCATTTGGAAAGATATTCCTCATCTGACATCCTGCTAACAGGGAAGAGGTATCACTTTCATTATTTTAGATATAGTAGAGGTTTTATTATGTGGCCCTGATATAAAGAAAAGGAAAAAAAATAGAGTATAGAGCTAGCAAGCATTTAACTAATTAACATTTGGTCTCAGATGAGGATATAGCAGATGACGCGGAGCAAAGTGTTTTCAAGCAAACTAAAGTTCTAAGAATAGGTTACTTAGAAATGGATTCTCCATGGTTATGTAATGAATGTAAAGCTTGGTACAGCAAAAAGTATTCTGTAGACCCAGAGAACTTTCTATGAGACTCATTGTAACAGGATAAACAGGTAGTGTCTGAATGTGGTAGTAGGAATTCTTAATGTCCCATCAGCTCTTCTCCCTGCAAAATCAAATGGTAACATTGCAGGGAGGTTTCTTATGCAGCTTGATAACATATATCTTACCAACCAGGACACAATTTTTCTTCCGATTTATCTGTACTTTCAGGAGTCACAGTCACTGCCTGAAGTAAAACTTCATAGCAAAGCACTGTATCACTACAGGACGTTTTCACTTTCCTCTTGGTGTGGGAATTCACTCCAGTAGAGAGAATGTTGATGAGAAACCAAAAGCAGGTCATGTCTGATGAGCTAAAGGAATGTATTTCCAACAGACTTTCACTCTGAGAAACAGGGTAAGACAATTACCCCTGCTGAAAGTAAATAATTTATCTCTACCCTGTAAGGTTCTCAGATCTCTGGTACCAAAGACTATAAGTGTGCTAATAAATAAAATGAGCAGTCTTTTGTTGAAGTGCAGTGTCAAAATATGCGAGATGGGAGATTTCATCAGCAGAACAGGAAAACTCACAGCAGTTTGATATGTGTTTGATGCCACAGCTAAAGCAGCTTATGTGAGCTAGTAGTCTTGTGCTGTTCTAGCTACCTTTAGTAACAGGCTTGATACAAGAGGAGAAATAGTCATTGAATGTTGTAGAAAAATTTTTTAAAAAATGAAACCCTACTTTTAATGGGGTTTTTGTGATACTGCCAAAAATTTTGTGAAGCATGCAGGCTGAGTAACACATATAGTTGTCAAAATCAAAAGTTGCTCTGTTAGGTACAGAATCCCTTGACTTTTTCTTTTCACAAAAATCCCTCAGAAATAAATAGTTAAAATTAAGTCCTGAAATTAAGAAAAACTATTAAAATTCCTGCAGAGAGTCAGTTGCAGAAGAGGGTACAATTCTAACCTGGAAAATAAAAAGACTGTTTCATGGGGAAATATACAAATATTTAAAACACGCAGACTTGAGAAAGAAGAGAGGACCCAGTTGCAAAGACCAGTGCATGTGCCTCAAGAAAGAACTGCTCAGATTAAGGAGGATGGGAGAAAAAGAGTTTTGAATTGTGATGTGTTGAGAACTGACAGTGAAGGGAAAATTTATCTCTGAGCAGAAGCAGATCAGTAGCAGTCAAAAGGCAAGATGAAATATTCAATATATGCAACTGAGTAGTGAGCAGTACCCTGCAAAGGACTCAATCTGCAGCACTGGTATCTTAAATTCCTTTCTTCATCAGCAGTAAAAGGAAGAAAAAGTAGGAAAAACTTTGGTAAATCCTGACAACTTTTATTAAGGTATCAAAAATCAGCTGAGTACTTTCTCTTCAGGCACCTCATTGAGAAAACATCTGACTGACTGTGCATAAGGTGAAAGGGCATACATCCAGTAAAGAGCTGTGCCCAAGGACTTCATGAATTACATAAGCCAAATATATTGCACTGAGTTTTTTCTGTGTAGACAATTTTGCTAAATTTTACTATCTACAATAAATGTGGAGATTTTCTCAAGGATTCCCTATGAACACAACACGTAAATGAACAATTCGGCTTTCCATATGAAATTTTGACATAATTCTGTCTTATGAAAATAAAGCACTAGTTTAGACCAAAAGATGTGATTTCTTACTGAAAACGACTAGTTAAATTTGAGCTTCTTTTTTTATTGTTTTGCTTTGTTTTGTTGGTGTTTTTTGAAGGGAGGGTTGGGTTTGCTGGTTTGTTTTTTGTTTTTTTTTGCAGAGGGAAGTTGGTTTGGTTTGTTTCATGTTTAATTGTTAAGAGACCTGGAAAAACTGCTTGGGTTATACCCAAATTTTTCACTGATTGAAGTAGATTTCATTAGAACTTTCTTGCTAACATATGAAAGGACAACTTGTGAATTTTGTTTCATATTACAGAAAAACCTGTGAATTATGTTTTGCATTACTTGCTCAGTGGAAGCACAGCCATATCACAGTAGGATTTGTGTGTACTCTGTCAAGACAGATGTTCTTCTAAAGATCACATCTATCAGGTCTAAAGTTGTTTCCTGAGTTTGGATGATTCATGTTACGTGGTAGTTACATTTTGTCCCCTGCACTTAAAAAAAGGAAAATTATCACCCAGCAGTTCAATTTGGACTTCACCCAAGAAGAGTTCCTTCTAGCTGATACTGGTACATATTCTACAGTGTATGAGTTTTCACAGTTTACTAATTTGCAGGTCAAATGAAAGGGTACAATGTGCACATCTCGTAAGAAAACTAAATGTGCAAAACCACGCAAATGACACATTACCAAATAAAAGCTTAAGTTTATCTGGAATTAAATTATCACTACAGAGCTGTGCTTGACTGCACGTCTCTACTTTGAAAGTGAGATATATTGTACTGAAAAGAAAATGTCCAAATAAGTGATGTTTCAGTAGAAATGGCATGCCATTGTTTACTGTCCATGTAGACTTCCAGCACCCAATCTACACAAAAATCACCCATGTTTTTAAACAATAACAAAGGAGAACCAAAAAAAGAAAACAAAGCAATGGTAGTAGAAGTAAATGTACAAACATAGTAAAACTTAAATATAGACCGATTAATGCCATCTGTACAAAAAAAAGACAATTTTAGAAAGTGAGACGAAATAAGGAAAAAATAATTTGTCATCTTTATTCTAGAAAGAAAGGTGGCACTATCCCTCTGCCAAAATAACCTGCCACCTTCATCGGATTTTCTGTATTGATTCTTTTAAATATGTTCTCTGCTTGCTCATTTCAATAAATACTCAGAAATAAGAAACATATCAGTGGCATTATAGAGTTGCTGTCCAGCTAGCAATTAATATATACATGATGGAAAACAAGTTTTTACAAAATATCTTTTTTATTTAAAAAGTAGCTATATGACCTAAGCATTATAAATTCTTAATTAAATGTACTGGACAAAAGATTATTTTTGTTATTGTGAATTTTAAAGAAGCAATTACTTTTATGCAATGAAATCTTTCCTCTCTCTATAGGTGGAAGGAAAGATGGAACAGGAAACAGGGCAAGAGAGATGGAACTCACTTTCAGTAAAGGCATATATTTACTTATGTAGTCAATTAAATGAAAAAGGTGATTCAAAGCACCTAACTTAGCCTTCTTGGATGAAAACCTATTAGCCTCAGTAATGGGATTCTCTCCTCAGAGCAGGCTCCTTCCCCTCTGCAATCTGGAAACATTCTGTGAGAACAGCCAGTGCCAACCAGGCAAGGATTTCCTCTCTTGTGCTTAAGTGAATGGATGATTTCTATCTGCCAGAGGTGTTAATACAATTTTTCTCTTGAGTTTGGATGGAAGGTCTGGAAGCAGCCTGAGGCATAAAGGTCCCTAGGCATGGCTGTATCCTGTTTTTCTATGAGTCTTTTCAGCAAAATGGGAAACCCTGTCCATGGCATTCAGCCACCCGTGCCTCAAGGCATATTTGATTGCCAAGAGGACTGTGTGTGAATGTCTCATTAGGGCTGAAGATCGATCCTGACTTGGTGTTCCCAGATATCTACTCCATCTTTTAAGACAGTGACATAAGTGCATAGAAGTTTGAACTTGGATTCCATGTATGGCTGAATAGGAGCCAAGATCCTTCTTCAGTGCTATGATAATATTGGTAGGAGACAGAGATAGGCATTCCCTTTGTTAGAAAAAAAAATGAGTAAGTGGAAAACAAGACTTCATGTCAAAACCATTAGCCTTTTTGTCCTCTGTGAGACCCTAAATATTGACTGAACTCAATAGGTACTGATGGTCCTTCGAGCCTTTGCAGTCACAAGCCCTTAAATATTTTTATCATTTCCTAAATGAAAAATTCATCTCTGCAACTGGTAGTATATTCAGCCTTGTAGGGCTTTTCATTGTGTTTCCAGCTTTTGCAGAATAACTGAAGCAGAACATACTGTCATAAAATGAATGGATTTCGTGTAGGTTTCACTGTAAATAATGTGCGTGTATTTTATGAAAAATGATTTGATTACTTTAAAATCTACATTAAAATATAGTTTTTGTATTTAACATACATTTAGTTGAGTTCTAAAGTTCTATCTTTGTGATTCCATCTTGTGAATTCATCAGTCTAATTTCAATTGGTATTTTTAATGGCGCTTGCTCCTTCCACTCTTTCTATAGTTTATGTTAAGTGATAGGAATTAAAGATAAATGCCTGCGCATTTTCTATTGAGAAATGGCTTGGCGTTCATTTAAATCAAATTTATAAGCCATTGTTTTCAACCTGGTGAGGCTTACAGAGTTTTCAAAAGCTGAGAGAAAGCGTGGGGTTATGGTTTCTTAAGAACCAATGTTTTCTGCCACAGAGGATCATTTCTGGGTGAGTGGTTTTAATTATCTTTTTATAATAATATTTTAGGTTTTTTTACTGCCTTATGTTGAAACTGAACATGAATGTTGAACATATTGATCTTGAATGACCTTGAATGTTAGACATTCAAGTTCAGAATTTTCATACCATGTGACTTCCTTCTCATGCCTCATCACTGAATCTGTGTACTTGAAAATGGGAATAAAACCTATGTCTCTCCTGTGTTCAGAAGCATCTTCCAGTCATTTTTGAAAAACTTTTTCAGCTGTCTTAGACATCAAAGCATGTGTTTTCAGTTGAGGAAGAGGTGACTGGGTCACCTTCCAAGAACTGATTTAAAAAAAGAGAAACCTAATGATCAGATTTGCTCTTTACACTTGTAGAAGTAAAAAGTTTTGTTAGATGTAGTTTAGACCAAAAATTTTAGAAGGTTGCAAGGGAGTAGGTTAGCCCAATGAGAGTCTTAAGTGGAAATTGAAAGCTCAAGAGACTTTCACAGTGACATTTTTCATACCAAGTTGTGTAGGGATGGGAGTCCATAAAGACTGAATTGACATAAGCCTTCACAGCCAAGAGAAGAAATCCTCACTGCTAACCCTGCCTGCTAGATATTCTGGGATAGCAGAAGTGCTTATACTGCAGTTCAGTGACGTGGGGTGATGAAGGACTTCTTTTGGTATTTTTCCTGGTTTAGTTTTCTGTTCCTTGGTAGGAAGTATGTGAAAGCAGGTGATGTGGTTGGGGACCACTTTGGTTGGCTGTGACATTGGATGAGGATGTGAGTTTACATCACCTTGGTGGGTTTATTAAACAAGATAAAGAATGGAGAAGTTGAATTTCAGTGGGAAAGTGTGAGTCTAGTCTTGGAGGCAAAAAGACTGGTATGAAGATCATTAGTGACAGACTGGTGATTGATGGGGTCCTGGACCCCAAGCTCAGTTCGAGATCGGGTTAGCTGCTCAGTCAGAGCCCCACCGGGGCAGCCCGCTCTCGGGGACGGGCGAGGCGGCCGGGAACGGCGGAACTCTCGGGGAAACCGCGCGAGCCAGAGATCGGTAGCGGAGACAAGAGATGCAGGCAGTCGGATTGGCGGTCCAGGAGGTTTATTAAAAGGGTAAGGGCAGATGGAGGGGGGACGGGACGGGACTGGATCGGCGACCCGAAAGCGGGGTTCTGCGTTGTGCGGTGGTTTTAAAATGGGGGGAAAAGGGAGGGGGGAAACCGAAAGGGCCAACGGGGTACACAGAATTCTGGATTGACAATAACTTGATCTTATGAGGGAACAAGGGAGAAGGGTACAGAACTTTGAATTTTCCAATCAGAGAACACAGCATTGGCAAACAAAGGAGAACTTTCTAGAATTTATCTTTATATGTAATATGGGAGGGGAGATGAGCAGGGCCAATAGCTTCATTCCAAGGCTCTCTGGGAGCACCCCCTTTAGTTAGGGCTGCTTTACTCCCAAGACTCGTCCCGCGGGGTACTGCCACTGTGCAGTGGGCTAGGGACACTCAGCTGAGCCAGGGCCACAGCAACAGGTGATAACTGCTTTCAAGGTTATAAACACATAGTGGGCTTTTATTTTAGTGCCAGCCGTCTGTACTGTACACAGAGGGAAGGCAGTCCTATTCTGTGATGGGGGTTTCAAGGCAGCTTCCCCAGAGAGGTAGGAAAGGGAAAGTTTTCACTTCTGATACCAACCATCATTTTAACAAAGAGCTTCAGAGAAAGCAACTAGAGATGGTTCTTTGGTGACTGCTACTTGGGCTTGGACACTACCAGAGCTGTTCAGTTTCCACTTTTACTTTGGGCTGCTGCAGAAGGAAAAGCAGCAACAACAACATGGGTTTGTACATAATTACATTCATCCTACATCATCTGTACCAAGTTTTCTTGTGTTAAGAGCTTTGCTGGTCTTAGTTGACATCTTACATTATTTGGTTGAGCACACACAGATAGAATCAATATAAGTCACATCAGTCACATTGGCAGAAATCCTCAGCAGTGATGTTTTTGAGATGTTGTCCATTCTGTATGACTGACTTTGTCTGAAGAGTAAGAAGCTGTAGTTAAGGTTAATCTCCAAATACAGTAAGATGGGTAGTGAATAGAGAAATTAGGGCAAGAAATATATTCTTAAAATCCATATTGAACTTGCATCTTGTGCAGTGCTTTATGTGACAGAAGAAAAGAGCTGATGTGAGCAGTTGGAAAGCAACCCTCCCTGCTCCAGATAGCTTAGTGCAAAAGAGGCAACGAGCACCAGTGCGGTTCAGGAGAGGATATCCCGCAGCTCTCTAGTCCAGTATTATCACTGAGCAATAGATATAGAGATGATCATAGTGGATTTGATTTGATGGCTTTCTCAATTGATCAGTCCTGTTATAAGACATGTCCCAACTATTATTTTTTCTGTCGATAAGACATATTATTCTATCACATTGTATGCCAGCATATATCACACTCAAAGTTTTCCTTCTGTCACTTTGCTTAATCTAGGAAGTTGAGTGATATCCTATTTTTCAAAACTCATTTTTGTCTGATATCATACAAAGAAGTCAGGATGCACGACAGTAGGTCTGTTAATGTCAGCAAAGTCACTCTGCTGCTCTTGGTCATTTGTGGTCTTGCCTTCCTCACCAGCAGTCATTGCACTCAGGAAACTGAGCTCTGACAGTGCAAGGAATCACCACAGCTTCACTACTCACTGTTGTAGTGACTGACCTATTTCAGCAGCATGCAGATGGAGCTGGGTCTGAGCCCTTGCCAGGATCCTGGTTTTCTGAATTGTCTCGTATAATGTTTGTGTGATTAAAAGGATTGCACTACCCTTGTGCTAGTTGTCCCTTCTTTACATTTTCAGATTAGTCAAACCTTCAGGGGGCCTTTGCTTGGACTCGGTAACAAAATCTTGGTTATTGCTAGTGATGACTTGCCCTTCATATACACATAGTACAATTGGTAACAGAGGGTAAAAGTTGATTCTTCCTTGCTTACGTTTACAAAACATATTTCTGGTCAGAAATATGATTGTTTTTATGTGTTTTCTTGTTCATAGTGAATTTTAAGACATTGTAATCATCACTGAGGACTAGCCATTGCAACTGAGTCCCCAAATCAGAGAGAATGGACCCACAGTTTTGTGAGCAGATTGTCAAAGCATAAATAGTACTGATGTTAACCTTTGAAAATTTTCTTTGTTGTCTTAGTGCCTCAAAGTGCAGGCTTGGGGTTTACATTTGAAATTTTTTCTTGATGCCTTTTTCTTAATTTCTTGAGAAAGCTCATCAAATCCTGCAGTGAAAACAGTTTTCCCTCTATTAAGAAGTATTAATTACCTAATGAGATCATGTACTCTGAAGTAATTTTGTTCCTCAAAAATGGAATGTGAGTTGCCATACTGATGGCACCTTGTGAAAGTAGCAGCTTCTGGAGTATAAAGTTTGTAGAAGAGTAAAAATAATAATGAGTTTCCTAATGGAGCCATGACAGCAGACAGAAGGATGACAAGCCATATGTCTGCATTCTCTCAAGGGAAATAAATAGAACTTGCATTATTTTGTCCAAACTGAATGAAGCACAAAAAATTCATAGGTTCTCCATTTTTCCTCTGCTGCCATTCATGACCTGCAACAGTGAAAACAACTATGAATGCAGGTGGTAGCTGAAAGCAGTTTTGTTTCTGCACCTGCCTGTGCATGCTTCCTGAATTTAATCTTTCAGAAACTTTATTTCTTAAAAAAATAATAGAATGTGAACAAGATTATATTTTGTTTTCTGGGATTTCATGAGAGGCAAGATTTTCTTCTTGTGTCTTGGTGGTTTAATCCATAGTCCCCACTTGGTTATTCATTCCAAAGGAAGTGGTTAAAACGCTCATGGAAAAAACTGTCACCACTCTTCTTTAGCTGTCATCTGATGTGAAGAGCAGCCTATTGTGTCCTGTGCTACAGACAGACATTTTCCACCAAAGCATGATGAAATAGCCTTATCCTCATTACAGCTAATGTCTGTCTAAGGCTTTCTACATTAAGACTAATCTTCTAGCTTTCCCGATATAACTTCTATCTTTTGGGTGGGTGATGAGTCATGGGGCTACAGTTAATGCTTCACCAGCTCCTAATGTTGAAAGGAAAGAACATGTTTTCTTTGGGCAGACCCTAAATGGCTTTTTCTTGGCCAATACAATCCAGCCACATCTGATGATTACTTTTGCTATGTCTAAACATAATTATATTGTAACCTGCACTTTGGCTTAGGAGGCAGGGATTACTGTTTATGTACCCTATGATTACATGGCATTTACCGCAGATATCCTATTGCTACTTGTAACTTACCATATGATTAAATGACCAACATTTATCATCAGAGTGAAGTGTGCATTGTATCATATTTCTTCTATAATGAAGAACAACATTGTAACTTACGTCCTCAGCTTTTTAGAAATTAATTTTTTGGTCTAGATTGGTCTAAAGATATTTTCTGTTTAGTTCTTATGTCTCTTCCTCCAATAGTCATATTTTAGCTCATCAGGTGATTGTTGGAAAACTTACACAAAACGTTTTCAATCTCAGTCATTTAGACTTTCTTTCATATCATGTACCAATCCATACTGAATTTATGAAAGATGATCCTTCCAGTCTTTCATAAATGTCTGAAAGACATGAACCATGTGTTTTCATATGTATTTTTACTGAGACACAGGAACAAACCCATTTTGATGTTTCTGTTAGTACATGCTCCCCTGTGCTATAAGGCACCCACCTGGCAGGGCTAATGCTGTTGTACAACAGAGTGCCCAGGCAATCCATCCCAGCATGTGCGGCATTCCACTGATGACTGGACTTCAACCTGTTAAAAATGTGTTAAAAGCCAGCCATGAGACTAGGCAGAGCTATATTTACCAAAGGGCTTTGCAGAGATTGCACGCAAATCAGCTTCCTCCCGATGACTTTTTAGGCCTACGACAGGCTGAACTCTGAACAAGCACAGCTACATTCCACCCACAGCATAGCCATGGCCAATGCCTCGCTCTGACCACGTGGAAAAGATGGGTTTTAACAGGTCTGAGGCCTTCAGATGGATGGATCAATTCCCTTGTGCTCTGAAATCTCTGCATGCACAATCCAAAACAGGCTCACCCCTGCCAAGATTCCTTTCCTTAAAGGGGCACCCACATTTTGAAAACGTCTTGAAATGGTACCAAAGGACTTTCCTTTTTTTTATGTCCATGCGAGGAATCATTTAACTCTTCCCTTTAGAGTGCTTAGTCACGCACACAAACACTATTTTAAAATAGAAACTATAAAGCTGCTACTTTTACTTCAGTCTTTTTGTTCGAAGTTGAAGCTAGTATGCTTCCCATGACAGAAACTTGTAATTACTTAGTTCAAACTAGTACTGCATTTTTTTTTTGGTCTTTTTTTTCCTTTTCGTCAGATTATTAAAACCTTGGACTTGGAACTGTGATTCAGCACAGGTCCTGTTCTAATAGGAAGATAAGAGAAAGCTTTATCCTTAATTAAAATAATTATTTTGAAAAGAAAATGTAATTACCCAGTTTGACAGTGCAGATTTTCCTGGCATCGTTATGGGACTTCTTAAAAATTATTTGCTTTGAAAGAAAACTTCCTCTTTTTGGATCTAGGTGGATATCTTCCTGTATTAACTGCACTGAGAAAGAAATTTTGATCTTCCTATCCCCATCATGTATTACAAAGTTGTGTATGACCGTGAAGGTAAAGACCACGAAGATCTTTAGTATTGAAATTTTATAAAAACTGAAACATCATAAAGTAAGACTTCATACAAGCAATATTTCTCTTTATGGAAGGAAAATTGGTCCATTTCCCTACCTGTTTGCAGAAGTTTTTTTGTATGCTTTAAATTACAGATCAATACAGTGCTTTCACGTAATTTGCTTTAATGTAAACTAATGCAGCAAAAGAGAGGAAACACAAGGGAATTACTGGTGATACCAAAGCTAATGTGATTTAATTCTCAAATTCTGAACACTAATACTAATATATTCTAGTTTTTCCCCACTTATATTTTTGTGTGTTCTCTCTTTTGTTCTGCTCATGTTGCTCTAAGCCGGATGTTTTCATAGATTAGCTCCACAACTGAAGAGCATAGCCCAAAGTGATTGTGAGGTAACAAGTGGACAAAGGAGGCAAAGAATGGACAAGACCGAAATTGTCTCAGCCTCAGAATACAGTGTGTCTGTTACAAATCTGGTTGAGTATTGTCTCTGCTTGCTGTCTGCTCCCCACCACACCAGCCTGCCACCCTCGCTGCCTACACAACATTTGCCCACTCCACTAAGAGATACACCAGCAAATGGATTTTAATCAAAAAGATTTGGTTTGGGGTTTACTTACTGTTGACTGAGGGTGGAGGTTCCTCATTCAAAGCATTGTCTGCCATAAATTTCACTAAGACGGGAAATAAATTGGTGACATTTGATGAGTGGTGTATCCAGTCCGGGGCATCAGATAGGGGCAGAGCTGACTGTTTTTCCCTTACAGTGGCTGCATTAGAGGGGTCCTCTTGAGAGGGATGCAGAGTGGAACTAGAGAAGAAGACAATATGCTTATATTCACACAACCTTTAATTGAGCAACACCTCTGGACAAGAACCTCTTTTTAAAAAGATATAGTTTTCCTCGCCTGAAGCCCAAGTTGCACAGGGACACTTACCAGCTTCTATCTCACTGTTTTGAGCTGTATATTCACTGCTGAATAGTTCTGCCTGAGGCAAACCCATGCTGCCTCACCTCTTTGAATTCTGTGTCCAACACATACAAATGTGGTGGGAGAACAAGGAATCAGACAGCATGTAATTGTAACAGGATGTTGACAGTAAAGGAATGCAGAGCTAAATTCCCTTCTGAAAAAGTTCCTGGTAGAATAAAACCTATCTTCATTGCATGCTATTTCAGTGTTATTTTTTATGTACATATGTGAAATGTAATTTTATGATGTCTGAAACTTCTTTAATGTTGCTGGATAGCCTCCTCAGTCTTCCCTGACATGCTGTGTGCTGTTGTTTTACATGAATGTGAATATTATATATATAGGATTAGCTTAAGTAATTTATGAAGGACTATTAGAAGCAGTGCAGTATACAATGGGTGTGAAGTTAATCTCTACATAAAAACCCCAAAACTATATTTCAAATAACATTGATTTGTTGCAGTAAAAACCCAGACATTCACCAAACTGTCTTTCTGTTTTGCATAAATTCTAAGCAGACTTTTTAAATTTATAACTATTCTTTTTGTCTTCTGCAACCTTGTTGCTTTAAACTTCTATAGAAGGAATGACAATCCAGTTTGATGGCATTCAGCATTTTTCTAAACTCTATTATTCTTTACTGAATTTTTTGAAACATTCAAGAATAATGATTTCATAATAACCTGAAAGTCTTTCTTTCTTTATTTTTTTTAAAATTCCTGTGATTCATATGATTCAAATTTCCTGTGATTTATCAGGTAAGAAATAACTTTGAAAGTTAGATGGAAGAAAGAGGAGAATAACCAGAGCAAGCAGAAAAGCTTATGACAGTTATTTTTATTAGACTCTGTGGCAATATAGGAGGAGAGAGGCAGAAGCAAAACAAAAAAAATCAGTATTGATATTACAACAGTTTGATTCAAAGATGAACTCCATTCTATTAAATGTCTTCAAACGTTAAAAGACCATCCAAAAACCATCCAGTACCATCCAAACTTTTTTATTGATGACAAGAGCTGTTCTGGCATGAAGTGGAAGAAACACTTATATCAGAAATAGATTGCAAAATTAGATTCCCCCTAACAGCTCTATTCAAGCCTTTTCCAAGGATTCAGCAGCGCCAAAGGTACTACAATGACACAGCTGTTAAGATATTCATCCCAAGTGAGATATTCCTCCCATCAACCTCTTTTCTCTGGTTCCAGCCTGTCTAGGAACTGTGTTGGTCTTTGTTTGGCTGAAGCTGAGAGGCACTGGGAAGCTATCACATGCTTGTGTCTCACTGAGTAGATAATGTATTTCGTGCCTCTCTCCAAGAATTTTCTCTAAGGAAGTATGCGAATGATCAGAGAGGAGCAGATACAAGTCATTAGACATTAAATAAAATCTGGGTTTCTTTCTCCTGAAGTTGAGAGCACTGCAATTTAGACTCATTAGAATGAAGTGAACAGATACTTCAGTAGCAATTATATTTTGCAAGTTTTTTCCAGTCCATCACTGTCCTTACTTAAAAGTCCCCTTGCTCCCATGTTCTACCCATTGGTACCTAACAGTGTTCTGACAAGACATGTCTTGTGGCATGTCAGAAGAAAAATGTCTACTGGAAGAGTTTCAGGATATATTATCCCATAAATTCCTTCACTGAGCTGAATAGAATATTAATCAGAATGGATTCTATTCCGTTGGATCGCATACTTTTCACAAAGAGGAAACTACAGTAAGCTGGAAAACTTACTGACATTTACTCAATGTCACACATTGCACATTCTCAAATTTTCCAGATAATGCTTGCTTTAAGAATTAACAAAGCAGCCCAAAAATAATGGTGAAAAACTAATTTTCTGGCTTTTAAATATCTACATAAGATAACACAGAAGTACAGAGAACAGTAGGAGAATTGTGGGTAGCTTTTCTTTTTACCATCATGCACAGACTCACAAGAAGACCTTGTAAGGTTATGCAATTAAGAAACACTGTTATGCTCATGCCTTCTGGGGTTTAGCTTTCAGATAGCCCACTTTTCAGGCCAAAAGAAGAAATGGGTTAGACATTCAATCTAGTCAAGCAAAAGCAAAGCAAAAAAATATGTATAATCTCTCTCTAATTCATTTTTCCCAGAAGGCTGGAAAAAATCATAAAATAGCATGAGAGATTGGTTCATCTTACACTGATCTTGAAAGCTCATTAAGGTATTTAACTTTCATGGATTGTCTGAGGGATCTGGAGTTGCTGTTATCCTTTTGTTTAATTACACTGTAATCTTCATGCAATTACAGTGATGATAACAGTCTTCCACAGACATAACAAAAAATTAGCCATCTGGGGATAAATGACATTACTGAAAGCTTACTTCACTGAAATATCAAAGAAAAATTAATATGGCTATATAGGACAAGGCGTGAAAGTAAATTGCATTATCTGTTTCTAGAATTCAGCATTCCACTATATTTTAGGGGCTTAAAAGCATAACATATTAGTGAATTTGCTTCATAAACAAATAGTTGGTGGAGAAATATCACAAAAAGCACAGGGAAAGCACATTTCAGCGTGGTTGAAAAAGATACAGTGCAAAGTTTTCTGTGCTGTGCTTTATACACCTATGCAATACTTGTCATCTTTACCAAATAAATACATGAGCAACACTACTCCTGATATTTTATTTCCCATATCTTGCCATCTTTCCATTGGATGTAAATGTCTCTTTTGAGCCCTTGAGTAGTTTATTTCCAGAAACAAGAACAGATTCATCAAGTTTTTACAGTTACTGCTGAAGAGAAGAAAAAGAATGCAAGATAAAAATGTGGTATGACAGAAACAGTGAGATGTAAAACAAGAAATATCCTGAAAATAAAATGCAAGTCAAAATTTTCAGCAGCATTAATTAAAACAATTACAAAAAAATCTTACATCTCACCAGACTTTAAATAAAGAGAAAATTTGCAGCTCTGGATCAATCAATTGTAAATTTTATGTGCTCTTTATGAAAGCAACGGCATGGCTATTTGGAGGTATAATTTCACATCAGGTTATTTTGCTGTTTTTATTTAGCACCAGCAGACACAATGGGATTTTTTTTTTTCTATTTCATTTTCTTTTTGCCAGAATATTTTTTTTCCTTTTTACAAGACAAAAGGTATTATACAGTGTTAGTAACCTGACCTGGGAAAGAGCCTGCGATTACTAAGGGTAGGACTAGTACATTAAGTGCTGTTTCAGCTGCAACTTTCCACATATCTTCTACTAGAAAATCAATAATCTAAAAATAAATACATTTTTAAAACTCTTAACAAGATACAAGAAATTCCAGTAATTCAGGTCAATAATGTTATTTTTGCATATTAAGTGAAATAGTTGATATACAAAATAAAATATGACATAAGTAATATATAAAACAATCAAAATATTAGTTTAAGTTTTAGGTTGTGCTGGGGGTTGTGGTCATGTTTAGGTAGTGGGGTGACTGCCTCTATAGAAGGAGGTGAGGAGCTGTCCCTTACCAGAAAGAGACATCCACTGCAGGGAGAGAGCTGAGCCCATGAAGACCCTGGTGGCACCTCTAGGGGAACTCATTTAAGAAAGGGTAAAATATGTTGCACCTCAGTGTCAGGAGTAAGGGAAAAAGTATGAGTAAAAAGCATTGTGAACATCAAGGAGAGAAAAGAAGAGGGAGGAGGTTGTCCAGGCACCAAAGCATCTGTGGAGGAGACCAGGCTGGAGCAGATATTTGTTTGCAGACCATGGAAGAGCCACACTGGAGCAGATATCCACCCTGCAGCCCGGGGTGGACTCAGCACTGCAGAGGTGGACATGTCCTGAAACAACCATGGGCTGTGAAGGTCTCACCCTGGAGCAGGTTTATCTGAAAGTACTGCAGCCCATGGGAAAGATATACAGTGGAATAGGGAAAAAATGAGAGAAGAAAGGAGTGGCACAGATGAAGTGTTATGAACCGATCACAAGTCGCATTCCCCATCCCCCTGCACTGCTCAGTGGGGAGGAGGAGGTAGAGGAGTTGGGAATAAAGGAGTGACACTAGCTAAGCCTGGGAAAAAGGGAGGGGTGGAGTGAAGGTGTTTTAATCTGTCTTTGTTTCTCACTATGCAAACCTATTTTATCTGGCAGTGAATTCAATTAACTTTTCCCAAGTCAATTCTTTCTTGCCCATGGCAGTAATTGGCAAGTGCTCTCCCTGTTTATGTCTGGACACGCATGTTTTTTCATTTTATTTAGTCCCCTTATCCTGTTGAGGAAGGGCTGTGAGAGAGCAGCTAGGTGGGCGTGTGGCAGATGGCAAAAGTCAACCCACCACAGAGCGAGACTTCGGGTTTATCTTAGAAATTAGTTTTGAGCTAGCTTAGAAGATGCCTATCAACCTAGATCTTTCTTTTTTTTTTTTTCTTTTTTAGTTGTCTGCATATCCCATATCCTACCATCTCTTTAGACACACAATAGCAACTTCAAAGGACTCATTGCCTGTGCTGCCTTAAAGCTATATTTTATTATTCTGTTGGCAAACATTGCAAAAAACCTTCTAAGTGATGCTGAGTTTGTGCACAGCTAAGAGTATAAAAAAGAAATCACAGAAATCTTATGTACAGAGTGTTGTAACCTTGTATGTTTAATTTTCTTTGAAAACTTAGTATGTTAGCATGCAACAGATAAGCATATTTTGGAATGAGTAAATTCAGACATAAAATTCATTTTTAAATCAAGTCAGGATCGTACATCAAGTGGAACTGTGCTTTCATGCTTAAGTGGTTATATATATATTTTTCCCTGTTTGTGTGAGTGTAAATTTGCACACTGTGAGAACCAGAAGTAAATTCTTCTTGATTTACAAGTGGTTTTAGTATTAGTTTAGCCTAAGTCTTAGTTAAATTTATATGTACATTTAAACTTACAAAATGCAGAGCACTTTTCCCTATTTGTCTTCATTCCAGGAGCTTATTATGCTTCTAGGTACAGTACTTGTGGAGAGTTTTGGAAAAGAACTCTACCAGTGCCTCCCACAAAGGAAAGATTAAGTGGTTCAGGAAATTGCAGGTCTGAAAAATTCTTCCTTGACTAAATGAATCAACCATGAGCATTTAGCACTGTCAGAAAATTAGGTCACAGGTAATATAAGCCAATTTTCTGTGGAATTCCATTCCAGAATAAGTTAATTTTACATTTGCTCCTCTTTTTAAGTCATAGTTGCAATGATAAAATGTCCATGGTCAACAGTGGCTTCATCTGTTGAATCTCTGGGATGATTTCAAATGACTTTGGGTTTGTTTTCAAGTTGTTCCAGTGCATGGCTGGAGTTCTCATTAGAATGATCTTCATGCAAGGCCTGCCTGCTTCCCAGCTATCATCCACCTCCTGCTTTCCATTTCTGTCTATAGTAGAGCTGCATCCGGCAAACACTTGGAAATACGCTCTGTGGTTACTAATTACTTGGGCTGATTTACTTAGTTGTGTGTTCCAGCACAATTAAGTCCTTTCTTTTCCTATTGTATCTGCCTCATTATTAGTTATAATGGTGACATTTATACTGTAAATGGGACGAAAGCATGAAAGGGAAACTGTGTAAGTGTAGGATCATTGTGCAAGGGATGAATAAGTACTGAGCTCTTAAGGCTCCATATATGACTATGGATTCAAAGGTTTTGTTTGTAGTGTCTTCAAAATATTTTTTGAGGGATGGTTTCAAGGTTATAGATCTACCCACAATTGTGTTAAAATATGTGTGCACATGTCCACAGGGAAAATAAGCAGCACATAGTATGAAATATACTCCTATGAAATAACATGTAATAAAAATGTCTAAATAAGCATAAGGGATTATTTATCAAGGCAATGACATTTTAGAAACAAACAATAATAAACAGGTAATAGTGAAAATGCATTTCAGGGACTATACTTTGACAAGATACTTTGCCATTCTAAAATGAGTAATAGAGTTAAATTAGCCATCCTTATTTATTCTGAAAGTTCACATTTATAAATTTCTTGTAAATATGTGTGGGGAGAATTTTTAAACTGATATTTCTCTGTCCCTATCAATTACTAAAAGAGAAAAGGGATATTTAGATATTCAATCGGAGTAATCTGCCCCCCACTTTCCCCCACTGCCTCCTACAAAAAAAAAATTGTTCTCATTTAATCCTAAGAATTAATTTAGTCATTTGAAAGTACCAAGATATTAGAATACTGTACCTTTTGAATACATAGATATGTTTTAAATGAAGAAAAACAGCTCAGTTCCTAGCTCACCCCTTTTTCAGATGCCAAATCTTTGCAACTGAATCTTTTGTTTTATTTTCCCCTCACTTGACTTTCTTAGGTCTCGTCTCACTGCCACATGAGTTAATTTCACAGAACATGATGTAAACTATAAGCAGCCATGCAGGAGAATTACTCCAGAGAACCACCTTGTTTGTTTATCTGTTTGTTCATAGCATCTTATGACTTCTAGATCTAGTTCCATGAGCAGTTGTCAAGCATTTAACTACATATTTCAGGAGAGTAGGGAAGAATGCCTAAACCACTCCAGAAACATTACTTTCTCATGCAATCAGACATTTCCTATGTCACATCAAATAAGTGTGTTAATGAACCCTCTCATCTCACAGCGGTTAGGATGGAGTTATTGTTAAGAAAGTGAGGTTGCACACTAATAGTTTTTAATACTAAACATAAAAAGCAGTTTTAAACAGGTTTGTGTTTGGTTCTGGAATTTCACAATCATGTTTTAGAGTTACATTTATAGGCTCCTTTATCACATGTTGTATTGCCATGATACTAAATGTAAGAAGAAAGGAACTCTTGGGCTTGGCAGTGAAACGTGTTGTAGAGGAAGAGAGATTGAAGGTGGAAAAGGAAACATAAACCAGCACAGACACTGTTGAAATTAATACTATAATTTCTTTTTATATTTAAATTTCTTTAATATGTCTTTCTAATAAAATTTTTCATGTTAGAAAATTTTCAGCTCTAATATTATTCTTGTTGTTGAGATGTTTGCTGTTGGAATATACTTCATTGAATCAATAGAAGTAGAAAAAGCAAAAACATCATAATGCACCATCTGATAAACACCTTAGGTAATATGCAAACCTTAGTTTTGAAGATCTGCCTGTAGCTCAAATCAGCTTAAAGGCAAGGGGTAAGAAAAAGACTAATTATAGGGCAATGGGAGTTTTTAAGTCAAGCTTTGGTCTGGTACACATAAACTAATTAGTTCTCTTAGCCAGCTAGAGTGGAGTTGGCAAACCTAAACAAGACAGGTTTATTTGTGGAGCATTTATTGTTTAAAATAGAAGGTTCTTGCCATTAAAATACACTGATATTTTTGCTTTGAAGAAAAGTGCAGTATTACTGTAATCACCCTAGATAACTGGTACTCCTTCCAAGAAAGGACTCCAATGCCAAACCAGTAAGAGGTTTTGGATGAGCACTTCAGATGAAAGAAGCCCACTATTGATCTGAGGAGTACTGTTGACTCAGGGATGAATAGGACAGACTAGTGAGACCTGACACTGCAGAGAATGCACTAGAAATGTCACTTGCCATATAATCCTGAAAAAGTCCTATCTATTCCACTCTTCATCTGACTTTTTTTTTTCCAAAGGTTGTCACCCCTTGTCTGAAATAGTCTCTTACTCTGTGTCTCTAGAAATATGAAAAAGGATTAGACTACCTTTTAAAGAGGTCATAAATTGCTTAAGCAAAACAAATGCAGATTTTTGGAAAGGATGGAAGAAAGCACTATGGAATATGCCTGTTGGTACATGGCTTATTTTCATAGTGCCACTGCCCTTAACTGGAGCTATTCTTCTTTGAGTTTTCACTGTTTTTGTTTCTGTACAAAAACTTCTTGAACTATTTGTTCCATTATTCAATTTGAATCGTGTTTTTCTGGCAGCCATCACAGATTTTTTTCTTAAATTTTATCTCTTATTTAATTCACTATAAAATTTGTGGTGGGATTAATTTCTCTCAGATGACCCTTTAATGCTCTGGCAATGCCTAACTCAACCTGCCATTCTATTTAGTCTTTTCAGAATTTACTGAAATTGTCTCAATTTTTTTTATTGTAGGTTTCATATATACCGGAGAAGTTGTGCATCGAATGCTAACAGCTACTCAATATATTGCACCATTAATGGCAAATTTTGACCCCAGTGTGTCAAGAAATTCAACAGTCAGATACTTTGATAATGGTATGTAGTAGTCCTTGATAAATAATGTTTCTGTATCCCTGGGCTCTTCTTATTTTCCTAAATAACTACTCTTAAAGGAAACATTGAGGATTTTTAAAAATTTTTTAATTTTTTTTTTTTAATTTAGAGGCTATATAAAGCATGTGGCTAGACATCTATAAGCAATTATTAATTTAGAACACGGTAAAGAGTCATGAATGCCTTTTCTTAATTGAGCAGATATCTTCTGTATGTTGAAGTACATAAACTGGAACTAGCAATGCATTTTATCAGTTTTAAAGAGAAAAATATGTCTTATATAAGAGTGTAAATTCCTGTTACTTCAAAATATATATAGTGTGTACCATCTGTCCACTACCTAAAATGAAAATAACATTTGTGGAGTTCAGTAGCAAGAATACACAGAAGCAGGGCAGGGAAAGGTTAATAAACCTGTCAATGACTAAGTGTTCATGGAGTCCCAGAATTGGAATCCAATACACTCATCAACACCACGAGTTCTCAACAGTTCCTTGTAAAAAAGATTGAAAGGGAAAAGGCAAACTGCAGTGTTGTACGTGAAACTCTGTGAGAAGTTTCAAAGCCCTCAAATGTGTGGATATTTTTCTCTTGAAGTTGGTTGTAATCAATATTTTAGAAACATAGCCTCTGTGCTTAAAAGGCATCAGTGCCTCACCTCAGGCCTTTAGTGATCAGCTACAGCAGCAGTTAAAACCTAGAGAGTTTATTATCATGGCTTAATATCATGAGATCCATGACTTCTAAATTGTCCTGGATACACCTGTGCCATTTTATGTATGTTTATTTATAGTGAATTGAAGCAAAAATTGCCAGAATAATCAAAAACATTTTATATTTCCAATATTTTTTTTATTCTTTAGATCAGTTATCAAAATGCATTCTCCAGCTTCTATACCTAGTCATAACCTTTCCTTACAATCTACTCATTGCAACATTTATTTGTTAAAAATCCAATAAAATACTTACATGAGAAAATCCTACTCCTTGCATGAATAATTTTGAAACAGAAAAAGATATAATTTTCACTCTGTAAATTATTTAACATTATGGCCAGACATTTTTCATCTTTACTTAAAGAATCTGAGGATTCTGGAGAAGATGTTGCTAATTCTCATTATAGTCCTGACTTCTAGTCTTCACACCAGGTGTATCAGGTTGTATCACATGGCTTTCATAACAAGGTTGAACAGTTCTTTGAGATTTTGGATTCCTCTTCACGTTGTAATGCATCATCTTTTGAGCTTCATGCACTTTAGGACATAGAATTTTCTATCTCAACCCAAGTAAAAAGGAGCTGAGCAGATTGTATCTTCAGCACCGTATTTCTCACTCATCTGTGTTTTGTCCCCATGAGTAAGTGCTCTGCTGTAGAGCAGCATCTGCAGTGGGCAAGCACAGAGCGTGGGGATCCATCCAAGTCTCACTGGTGGAGCTAACCGCAATGAGCTTAGGTACACACAACTCTACATAAAAGCCCCTGGAATGAGATGCCAGTTTGGGTGACAGCTGATTTCCATTTTAGCTTGAGGCTCTGAGGTGCACACAGATCTGAAGTACTCAGTAACTGACTAGAGGAAATTATGGCTAATTTTGCTCTAATAATTTTAGAAGCTATTTGCATTTAAAGTAAAATTTAATACAGTCAAATAAATATTCAGAAAGTAGTTAATGAGTGTGGCCACAAAGGAAAAATGCACTGTGTGCACAGTTAATGAGTATCTACTATACAGAAGACACAAGGGACAAATATGTGTTGGACTTAGTGCAGTGTGGGCCCAAAATTTGCATGCTCATAGTTTCATGACAACCCCTATCAAGATATGTTCATGACAGTTACAGCCCAGAAGATCTGTAACAAAAGATTTTTCAAGGATGTATCAAAAATATATTGAGCTGAATATGTACTGACCCATCATGAACATTCCAGGAAGAAAGGAAATGAAGGTGTTAATCAAAGCACATTACTCCCAAAAAGAGAAAATGTTGAGGAAGGCATATGAAGATGAAAATGTTATTTTCAGTAAACACAGTTTTGGTGATATGTCTTTCAACATCTGTAAAACATGCTTGCAGGGTGTGCAAGTTGCTTGAGTTATATTTTCAGTGTGGTAAGTGGATATTCAGTCAGTGAACTTCCATGAATATCAACAAGGCTCTTGCAACTAAATCTCTGCATACCAGACTCAATATTTACCCCCATCTATGAATTCTTAGTAAGTTTGATTTAAACTACATTTATTTATTGCCAACACCTAATATTTTTCAATTTGCAGGACATTAGCAAGGACTTGCACCATGCAGGAAAAAACAATGCTATTGAATTAATGCATAGTTAATGGAAGAATCTGAAATTTTGAAATAATAACTTTTACTAAGTAGGGAACACTATTAGGACTTCAAATTTCAAAGTCGTCAGGATTTATGTATTTAGTGTAAAGAAAGCCACTGCAGAGAAGTGGTAATGGCAGCACACCTGAAGTGCTGGATCCTACCTTTAGAGGTTGTTGATATCCTGTGCAATTTCACATTCCTTGGCTGCTCTTGCTTCAGCAGTAGTTGAGGTGCTTATGTTGCACTGTGGTGTCTACATTTAAGAGTATTTCAGTTGCAACTTGTGTTTGTAATGTCTTTAGTATTTCAAGGCGTGGAGCTGAAAGTTGCTAAAAAGAGACAAATCACTGTTCTTGTTTCAAGTAACTGCAGTTAAGTACTTTTCCTACAGTCAGTTAATATATTTCTCACATTTTTTTCTTCCTTTTGCCTCTCTACCCCCACTCTGGGGTTCACAGGCACAGCACTAGTTGTCCAGTGGGACCATGTACATCTGCAGGATAATTACAACCTGGGCAGTTTCACTTTTCAGGCCACACTTCTCAATGATGGGCGTATCATTTTCGGCTACAAAGAAGTAAGTTGGGTCTGAGAATTGTCATTTCAGTGGACAAATTACTTTATATATGCCAGGAATTTCCCTATATCTTTTTGGGGGGGAGCATGGAGGGAAGGATATTTGAAAGATCATTTACATACTGATTATAAGATCACTATTTTGATGAAAATTATATTTTATTGTAAAAGTGATGTTCATGTGATGGACCTAAAAACCATCAATATCACACAAATGTGCAAATCCTGAGTTTCAACTGGGCTTTTTTGGGTGGTTGTGAGTGTTAAGTACATTTAGTACATTTCTGGGTTTTTTAGTAAATTTCTCTTGGGTTTTGGAAGATAAAGTGTAGTTTTTTTCAATTACTTCACCCAATTTTGACCCATTTCAGAATACTCTAGAATCAATGGTTATTGTTAAAAGGTCACCTTTTTTCTGCAGCTGTCATTTTTTGGCAGCTCACACATTTCAAAGTTTAAATATTTGAAAGAAGAAATAACTGGTTTGTTTCGCTAACTCTGAGGTTTTCCATCTGTTTGGTGATAAAAGTGAGGCCATTTGGTTTGCCTTCATAGCACCAATATATTGTCTTGAATGGGCTCTTGTGCAGTCTCCTAGTGTTTCAGAATTCCAGCTGTTGCTTTGAGAGTTTTGATTTTGGTTTTTTTTTTGCTAGAGTTGCTAGAGTTCTGTAAGCAATAGTCTAGTTGAATTTCAGTGCTTTTTCCAAGAAAAGCTGGAGCAGGTGATCCTTGAGGTCCCCTTTCAGTCTGGTATTGTATGATTTTGTAATTCGTACAAATAAGAATCAGAAAGTAGACAAGCTTAAATCTCTAGGGACAAAGAATAATTTCCTCTTTTTTGTTTGTTTTTTGGTTTTGCTTGCTTAGGGTTTTTTGTTCTGTTTTGTTTTGTTATTTTAATCTCAGTTTGGCATGTAAACTGGGACTTTCTATTCAAGACGCAATTCTGTTATCTTCTTTGTGGTAAAATATTCTTATCAGTGGTACAACCGATTGTTGAGACTTGGAGAAATCTCCTTTCTCTTCTCACTCTGCTATAAAACACTTATGAGCCTTCAGGCTCATTTTTCACACCTGTGTTGGAGCTGTGCACCTTTAACGAAGCAGAAATAATAACACTCCTCTGCCCTTCACGGGAAAGGTTGACAGGATCTGGGTTGTTCTACTAGCACTAGTCATACCATCGCTTAAGACAGATGCCTTTGCAGCTCGGAAAAAGGATTGCTGTAGGATGTTCTTAGTGGATCAGTCTTGTAGAAACAAGAAACTTCTGGTATGCCCATGTACCTGGCTTTCTTTGTCTTATAAAAGACATGCTGGTGCAAGGTCTGCTTAGGTCTTTTTTCTGAATTTTAGATGCAGGCTACAGTCTTCATCTATGAAAATGCAGTTTATTTGGATTTCGAATCCGACTCCATTTAAGCTTTACTCTGCTTAGTACAAAGGAGCTCCATTGTACTTGATCGAAGGAGTGTGCTCTAAAGGCTTTGGTTATCTCCTGTTGTTGAAACCTTTTTAAAGGAAAACAAAAATTTCTAAAGACTGCAGAAAATTTTCTGCCTTCAAGACCCAGAGAGGTGGGGGGACATAGTAGTTTTATGATAAATTTGTTGAGAATTATATTTGCATTCTGACATTAAAATGTGACATTTTCAGGAGACTTGTATTCCTGGTTATGAGATGCTCTGCACTCGCTCTTACTGTCCAGCCCTCTGCAAAATGGATCTAATGTGGGTGATAGAATTGCTGCTCTAAATTGAAAGTATCTTGTGTACATTTTTCACAAAAGCAAATGATGATGCAGAGTGTCAGGTAGTGGAAAACATTATTCATTTAGGAAGACAGGAGCAAATGGACCACTCCTTTACCACAAGTGGTTCCTAGAATTGCATGCAAGCATGACATTTAATCCATGGGTAAACAATTTCTGTGCTATAATGCACAGGCTGCTTGTTCTCATTACACTACTGGAAGCTTCCTTCAAAACTACATTGCTTTTGTGGGTAGGAGTTATTAATGTTCTTTTCATTAATCTTGAGGCAGAGAACTGGAATTTACCAATGGAATAATATGCTTTTTTTCTGCTGCTGAATCTTTTAACTCATCCTCTGTCATGAGTTATTCTTGCACTGAATGGAATTACCAAACATTGTTTTAGAGTTATTGCACATAGCCAAGGAAAGAGACTTTTTAAGTGGTAGTAGTGATTTACTAATGATCTGTAAATATTTTTGATAAAAGATTTTTAAATTTTAGAAAGTTACAAGTAGTATATTCGATTGGAATAACTTGGGGAATGGATTTTGAGGCTGAGATTTCCAGAAGACTACACTCTTTATCTGCATTACTCCATTAACTTTACTTATTAATCATTGCTTTCCTCCATTACTTTTACTCCATTAATCAGCTTTTCACCTAAATGAGAAAAATTAAATAAAATTGCCAATCACTGATCAGACACAAGTTGTCTGAAAAGAACAGATGATACACTTATCATTTTAAACTTGTCCTAGTGCTTATAAATCTGGCTAGGAATTTATTTCCTTTTCAGTGTTGAATGCATTGCATTCTGAGGAAGTCCTTCCTTGTGGAGCCATTTCTCTTGCTTCTGATTCATGTTGTCAGGTGCCCCATTAACTCCAGTAAGATTACTTGTGTAAGCACTTACTAGCATAACTAAAAGTTGCACAAGATTTCTACTGTCTTTTTGGTGCCATTTTATTTTGGCATCACAGTTCATCAAAAATGACAGTGATGCATGGCAGATCTGAGAAGTCTTCATGGCATTGTCATTGAAAGTCTCCAAGCTGAAGCGCCATGTAAGAAATACAGCAAACAGGTTACCAGTGGCTTTATAAAGCATCCCACAGGGTCTCTGGATTAGTGACACCAGGCATTTGTCTAGAAAGGTTTACCTTTAAAATAACTGTGATTATACATTTAAAGCAGATACAACTAGGGACTTTTATGTCTTATGCACGTTAGATAAATTTTACCTTTTATTTCTTATTTGTTCAAACAATTTGAGTCCCTTTTTCACATCCTTCCTGTTCCCACATCAGGTTTGCTACCTCATAAACCTGGTGTTTACCACCAAGACAGGATCTTGGCAGAAGTTTGCTGAATACCAAAGGAGCTGCTCTGCCCAATCTTCTGAATTCTGTTGTTTTCTTAATGGGAAGCAGACTGAAATTTCCAATTTTTACCCAAAATTAAAAAAAAAAAAAATGAAAAGGAGCTGAACCATCAGAAAGAGAAATATGGAGATGTCATAATATCTTTCAGAAGAGGTAATTGTTAGGAGAAGGAGCTGTACAGTCAAGTTTTCAAAATGTGAAAACAATTTGAAATATAACAAGGTCCTATAGCAAGTAAAATATTTATTTCTTTAGCAATTTACTTTGTTTACAGTGCTTGCACACTTCCATTTTAAATATCCCTTTGCATATACCAACTCTTAGTATTCTGGCAAACACTCAATATATCAGGAAACATCAGCTGGCATGAAAATTTTACTAGTGCACCTATACTACCAATGAAATAAATTACAGTGCAAACTGGCCATCAGAACATAGTTATAAAGAAAAATTTTGGCAAAGGCATACTTTTATGCATTAGTGGTGAATACTCATTTCTTCTGTTCTAAATTTCACTGAAGTTCAATTCTCAAGAGTTTCATTTCCTATTAAACAAAATTACTATTTTATATGGTCTTTTCCCATTAATGCTTAGGGCTACTGTTCCTTAGTGTAATATTTGGTTTCTTTTTTTGTCCATGATTAATACTGGACAAATTAGGCAAAGGTACCATAGGCCTTCTTAATTGTTTAGGATATTTTTCTTAATTTCATTTGCAAAGGCTTTCTTTGTTCATTTAAATAGTAATGACTCTATTTATGTAGCCATCCAGAAACCATTACTAAAGTTAAAATATTTGCTCAAATTGCCCAGTATGTGAATTTGGAAAATAATTCTAAAAGAGGCTTGCAATGGAATGAATTGCTCTTCTAAAAGGAGACAGACTTGAATTAAAATTATTAAGTGCTAGCACTTAAAATAAATTGATGCCCCGATAGGCATGAAGGAAAATACTCTGTTTTCAGTAGCAATAATTCAAACCTGCACTATACATACTTGGCATTTCTTTCCCTCTTTTTTTATTATCAAAAATATGAGCATGGAAATGTGATCTTTGATTTCTGAGGTGGTCATTTTATGCAATTTAAAACTTCTGATTAATTCTCATGCAGCTTAGCCCGTGAACTAATTAATTACTGCTTAGGAAACTGGCAATGAGAACCCTATAGAAGCACTATTATTATGTTCCTAATTATTATTTTGCAAAATACTCTGGCTCTTATCTTTGACTCAGTTTTGAAGTGGGGCAGTAAATGCATCCTGCTTACCACCTCCTTTAGAAAAAGGTTAGTGGCCATGATTTTATTGGCTTTTGAAGGATAAGATTCTGATCTGACCTCACAGTAGAAAAGAATAAAATTTGAGAAGTCTGCTGAAAAATACTATCTAGATTACAGATAAATAGATGAAGAGTAAAGTTGAGCATAAATTTTAAATACCCTTCTACCTATTGTTGAAGTATATAATCCAAAATATAGACATTAATGGCCTTGATGCTAGTGTGGGAAGTTTATTCATTAACTGGTGACTTTTACAACACAAAAGATCATATTGTCTGTGGTAGAGCTAACAGACAGTTTAGAATTATTCTAGCTAAAAGCCTTGTATGTTCCTAGCTCTCTGCTCAACTATTTAACATGTCAGCCTGTTACGACATATCTTGCCATTCAGGGGAGAAATTCAGAACAGCACCTATCTGTTTGCTACCTATGTTTTGCTGTAGTATTCCATAAATTATTTTAATATTTACTACAAGCCTTCTGTCAAAAGGGAATGTTTCCTAATCAGCCAGCATATGGTAAAAGCTGATTTTATCTTGGCATCTCATGCAAAAGATTTCGCCTGTAATATGACACTCAGTACACACATTAACAATTTTTTTTCCCCACACCTTAAAAATTATTATACTTGTAAATACATATATTGACGAGGTATAATGACATTGTAGTTTTTCAGGAGAAAAAGAGTGTTCCTGGGTTGTGGATTGGCTTCTACTTTGACTGCATTTCTGACTTTATGGTTGTTTCACACAAGCTGCCCTTCAGTTTGAAGAGCAGGCTATGTTTGTTTTATTTAAGCTTACGCAAGCTCTTGCTTCTAAGCCCTGTTTCTAAAACAAATTTTGGCTGGTTCTTTTGTTAGACTGTCTCCTACTACTTTCTTACTTGTTTTAGAACAGATTCAGCAAGTTCCCTATTCTCACCAGAATGCCCAGCACAGGAGTGTGGACACCTGCGGGGATTTTGGCAAAATTCATTCTTATTTCTGCTTCTAATTTTTCTAATTTCTCTTGAAGTTTTTCTTTGTATTTTCTGTTCAACTTGGCTACTGCATCCTATCTTAGTACCACATATCACTGAGTCAGTCATAATTTTATTAACTTTCAAGGTCTGAACCAGAATGTAATGAAAAGAAATTTATTTTTAAAAAAAGGAAGCCAAAACCAAAACAAACTCACTTGTCGCATTAGTACTGCAAGAGCCCATCACTCCTCAGAAATAAAAGAAAAACAAACAAAACAAAACAAAACAAAAAGAGTAATTAGTTTGCTGTTTTCATAATTTTTGTGGGAAATATGCAAATTGTTCAATAATTCAAAAATTCACAATAAATCATGTGATAAGTCACTAGACTTAAAATAAAGGAATCTTTTTCAAGACCTGAGTGCAATTTCTCCTGATTTACATTCACACAATACAAATGAGTATAATTCTTTTTATGCATCAGACACAATTTATGCCTTCAGATGACAATTTTGCCAGCATATTTTGTCACACACCTACTAATGGCAATTCCAAGTAGACTTTGTGTCCTTACTTCATCTGCTCTGTTTCCTCTCTAACTTTGAAGAGAAAGTCATTGCATCCTCTTCATCAGTGTTTTTTTCCAACTCAATTTTTAATAGCTTGTCTAGAGTATCCTCCTCAAAATCTTTAAAGACAGTTTCTTTGATAGTTAATGTAAGCATTTCTTTCCAGTATTCTGAGACTATGAATAATTCTCTTATTTCTTTTAAGCTTTCATGCTGCAGAAAATTTAAAGAATTATTTCTGAATTTAGTGAATCTTTTATTTTGAAGAATTTGAAAATATGGCTTTTGGCCTACTGTCATATTCTCCAATAACTGCATCAAAGCTCAGCTGATATAAGCCAGATTAAAGCTGAGGTATTGCTAGCAGTATTTCCAAGCCAGTTCTGTTTTTTATGTCACATGCCACAAGTCTTTTTTATACTAGATTATTTATGCTAGAACCCCTAAAAAAACAGTCACCAAAATAAGTAAAGGGAATGGAAATTTATGACAATGTTTAATTCACCAGAACTTACTTTTTCTGTTAGTATTCTCAAATTCAGCTTTTACTACACAGTTACCAGTGTAACTGGGAAAAAGCATACATAAAAGGTATTTTGGGAACAAAGAGAACTACTGATGCTTAACTCAAATACCAGAAATTATGCCATTAATTGACATGTAGGCAGAACTGAATCCTCAGTTGCTGGATGTGTAACCAGCTTTTTACTTCAGCATTTTTCTGCTATGTGAAAAATATTGGCCAACAGTATGATTTTGGTAGTTTTACACAGGTAAAGCCAGAGCAAGCTTTTGGGTTAGGTAAACTAACACCTTGTATCTCAGTTTCTTACACTTGACTCAGTTATATCTGTCTTCAGCCTAGAAATTTCTGGTTAAGTGAAGGGCAGCTTTGAAAAATAAGATATCCAACTGTGATCTGAAAGCAGCACCTGACAGAAAGTCATAACTGCTCATAGAAACATGTGGCTTATTCTACTCTGAAGGTACCTGCTGGAAGTTTCCAATTTCTCATTATATCTTTCTGTGCTGGAATAAAAAACTCTTTAGCCCTTGAGTAGTTTCTCCCTGTCATAGTACTTATCTTGGTAATGTAACGAGCTTTCCATTATCTTACTGAGAAGTCAAATGGATAGAACACTGTAACACTTCTCTGAATGACATTTGAGAACTGGAGAAGTTCACAAAATATTTTTATGACGCTTCCAATCTTCCTCCTCTAAATTTTTCAGCATCTCTTTTAAGAAATATATCCTCTCAAAATCTGTGTAATATATCAGCAATGATCTAATTTTCAGATATAAGTAAAATGGTCAACCCACATCTAGGCTATATTTCACTGTTTGTGTAACCAAATATCATATCAATTAAGTTTTCTTGCTGAGATGTCCCCTCTGGCTGCTGGAGTTGTCCATCCACTACAACACTGAGATTCTTTCCAGAACTGCTGTTTTCTACACCATGGTCCCCAAACTATACCTTGCACTCTTTTTTGTCTGCATTATATCTTTGCAATGTCCAACCTTACTAATTGATCCAAACATTTCGTTATTTTTACTCTGCTAGAGGCATCTGGAGAACTGCTAGGCTGTAAATTTATGTTTCCTTCTCAGTCTTGGATATAACTTTTGAATGCTGTAAAGACACACTGTCAGTCTGAGCTGCTCCTTTAGTGATGGCTGCTGTTTGTGATCAGTCAAGCTAGTTAACTATACCAACATTGCAGAAATCCTACATGTCACTAAATCAAACATCTTAAAAAATTTCAGTCTTATTATATCTGTACAAGTATCAGCCAAAGCTGCAATCTTGTCACAAGAACAGAATAAAACTTGACATTTGTTTTCATGCAACCATGTTGCCCAGTGTCAGTAGCTCTGTAAAGCTGGATTTATCTGTGACTATCTACATCTTTTTATTTCTTCCTCTAGATATTGGCAATTGAGCATCTGGAATTTTCCATATTTACCACAACATTGATCATTTTCCTGCTATTCTGTAGCATATGAAATATTAGTATCATTGTGTCAGAATGCTGTACAGATGAAAATTCACACAGTTTTCAGTGCAAGTTAAGTGAGCCATAAGTTTTAAAATGTTCATCCCAAGCAGAGCTTTCACAGCTTTTGTATTCAATAGTAGAGGGGAGGTATTGCCTCCTCCTCCTTGAGTATTACTAGCACAAGATGCCACTTTTTCTTCAGTTGAGGGAGATAAGTTACTGGAAATTACTACCCTTTTCCACTTTGTCACTGATAATTGTTGTACCTCTAAGAGTTCATGTAAAAACAATATAAGAAGCAAAGCAAACTGAGATAAAATACAAACTAAAACCAGTAATTTCTGTCTTCAAAAAATTCTTGACCCTATTGTGCTATGTGTATAAAATATTTAGTTCTAACTTTTAATTTACACTCTAAATGTTAGAAAGTTCATTATGGCAGTGCTTTAATTTTTAGTCTTTTTTTCTAGTTCAATATTTCATTAATATCTTCCTGTTTTGTCTTCCAGATTCCTGTCGCTGTGACACAGATAAGTTCAACCAACCACCCAGTGAAAGTGGGACTTTCAGATGCATTTGTGGTCGTGCATAGGATCCAGCAAATTCCCAGTATGTAGAGTTGTAGTGGTGCAAATGGCTGAGAAATTAGTATAAGCTGATTTCATCAAGGATGATTAGCTACACAACAAATCACTCAGCTAATTTAATCTTGTTAATTCAAGTGTAATTTTATTTGCTTGATAATTCCCAATATGGCTTTTCCTGTCATTGTTTCTTTTTAGCTGATAAATTAAGTAAATAAAATTAAATGGCCAGTCAAATAATGTCAAATTAAACTCTCAACTGGCACAATTTGATTTTCCATAAGATACTTTACTTGGAGCAGACTTTCATATCCAGAGTAAAGAAGAAGTAATCTGTTCAGAAAAAATCATCTCTTATCTAGAAATATCCAGGCTGGAAGCTCTTGATACTTTATTCTGTACTTCAAATTCATATACACATTTTAGTGATGGAAAAGAGGAGGAGATGAAAGTCATTAAGTAACAGCTTGAGCTCACATAGCCATGGCAGCCGTATTGCAGGTGACATTTCACTTTCTCTGGCTTTAGTTATACTTTGTATGGCCTCACTGAAAACAAATAGTAGGAAATCAAGTGTGATTTTCTCAGTGCTTTAATTTACTGTGCACAGAACCCTTTGAGGTTGTTTAGCCATTAGAGAATATGTTTACTTTCCAAGTCTATGGGTTTGCTTACATATTTGGACGAAATTTACTAAGCAGTTTTCGATGAACCCCAAATAGCAGGGTGTAGAAGGAGCTGTGCTTGACCCAGCATCCTAGGACTGAGGCCAGGCCAATTCTCCTAAAGTGATCTCTGGCAGACCCGTGGTGCTCACAAGGACGGACCTGATCCAGCCCGACTTTAAGAAAGACTGCACATGAGGCTGGAAATAACAAGTGCCATTGTCCTCTCAGCTCATCCTACCTCTTCATCACATATAAACATGTGAAACAGTCTTTAACATGAGGGAGCATCCATCCTATGTCTTATATGTCCTGTCATGGGGAATGTGGAAAAATTCATTACCATCTGTTATTTGTTGTGAGCTCAGGGTAGTGTGAAGGATGTTAGCATGCCCAGATTTCACTTAAGAGATAAGAAATTTGTTTCTGAAGTATGACAGGTAGTTGTGATGTGTCTGTGATAGTTGCATGGGTTGATTTTGAGGGTTTAAGAACAAATGAAACTAGGCAACAAATTTCAGTAATGTGAGTGATATTTGCAAGCAAATGATCTGAATATTTATGAATCTTTAGCTTGTGAGAGCTCCAAAGATGGATTCGGGTGGAAATTAAGTTGATTGACTTATGCAAATGGTTTATGATAATAGTCACAGAGACATTCAATCCAAGAGATGCAACAGGATGCAGGTCTTTTAACCTCAGAAGTCCATAATCAAACACTAAGGGACTTGTATTAGATTTACATATTTTGTATGGAAAATATGTGAGTCTTTATTCTAGTCTGAATGTTTCTTTCTGTAGCATTATTTCAGACGAGCACCTTGTTTTACTACTAATAAATAATGTTGGTTTTGATGAACGCAGAGTTGCTTACTAGTCTTCTGGTTTTAGCATATCATAATTTTTTTGTCACATGACACTTTCTACTGACTGAAGTGAGACTATAATGTGCATAAGGAGTATAAAGGGTGCCACTGCTGCAGCAGTTTTGAGAGCGTTATTAATGTATTGCTGTTTACAATGCACTGTTTTTCCCCCTAACTACTGGTTCTGGGGATGGCGGTAATTCATGATTATTTTTGCTAGATTGCAGCTTACACTAGAGCTAATATTATTCAAGAGAAACATCATTTCAGAGTAGATTTTCCTGAAGCTGAATTGTGCTTTCAATGGAGTAGGTTTATATTGATGTGTACAAGCAATATAATAGCACCTTGACAGAGCTGGTAAATAATGTTGGCCAATAGATAGCCAGTATCAGATGCTCTTAAAATAAGCATGTTCTTGAAGTCTTGTTTTTCAGAGGCATTAAATCAGCTATGGCTCTAGTCAATTACTGAAAAAGTGACAGAATAGTTGTTTTACTTTATTTGTTAGCTTCTTAGGACAATGGAAGAATACACATTGTTGTTTGTCCCAAAAGAAGGCAAAGTATAACTACATGTTCTAGCTTACCACTTTAGCAAAGATTTTTCCATCAAAAGAACCCAGTCTCCCTTTATGTTCCTGGCTAATTTAAAAAAAAAAAAAAAGCCAAAACCATCCCCCTCAAAAAATACAGAAAAACCACCCCAAACTCTACTGCTTCATGTTTGAGCTCTGTCAGTTTTGTATATATTGTACATTTAAAAAGAAAAGAGGCACTAAGTGCAACTCAAGCCTATTTGAACAAACACATGCCCTCAATTTCTAAAAATGCTGAATGTCTTTGGTGCATTTTGTATGCTCAGTATTCTAAAATTCCAATATAACAGACCTAGTTTATTGAAGTAATTTCAGAAGATTTAGAACAATTTATCAGATTTTTTCAGGTGTACAGTCCAAAATATTCGTAATAACTTTTTTACTACTTTTGAAAGGTGAGTTCAAAAGCCAGACAAATCTATTTTGTTCTGAGGAGAGCAAAACATGGTTTTTGATCAGCCACTTCATTTCAAAAGTGCGTTTTAATGACTGCTGAAAAGTATCCTCTTGAAGAGCCAAGAGCTAAAAGGAAGTATTTTCTGAATTTTTTTTAATGGAGGACCTTGAGACTTTCATACCTATTTTTATTAATATATTCCTACATATAAAGACTTTGGAGTAATACCCCTTTTATCTGCCCCTAAAAGAATACAGGCACATGCATTTTTTCACCTTATCTTTTAAGAGTTAGAGATTTTTGGCAGGTGGCTTTCTGCCTATATTTTGTTTGATATATTTCCTTCTACTACTTCTTGCATATAGGCTGTCTCTTTTTTCCTTCTACTAGTTCTTGCATATCGGCTGTGTCTTTATTTTCAGCTTATATTATTGCAGATTGGCCACTATTTTATATTTTATACCCAGATATACATGGGCCTGTATATACTCTAGAGGTGTTTTGGAATGAATGGTCATTGTGAAGGGAAGTAAATTTCTGCTTGATGCCAAGGTTAACCAATAATTCTGAGATTTATATGACAGCAAAATGGCAAATTAAGTCTTTTGATTAATTTCAGAGGAAAAGTTTCAGCTCTTTCCAGGTAATTCAAATGAAGTGAGCCAGGTTCTCTGGTTCTCTGATTCTCTGCTTCTGATTTATAAGTGAGAGCAACTGCCCTGATTTCTTCTTCAGACAGGCTGAACACTTGCACGCTACTTTTCCTTTTGGAACAAAGACACTAAGAATGTTTCATGGATGTCTTCCAGCTAGAAACACGATTTGTGATGATGAAGCTGGGACCTTTACATATTCCTCCATTAAGTCTTTTTTGAACACCTTCACTACTTCAGGACCCTCGTTCCTTTCCCATTGCAACTACCTTCTCTTACCTGTTCCCTTTAATTTCTTGTTTATTTCTCAGCCATACTTGCTATTCTGTTCTTGTCCTTCTTTCATTTGCCTGTGGTGTCCTTTGCTCTCCCTTCTGCAGACTCCCAAGATCTCTCTTTAATTTCATGACCGTCTTTCTTCCCCCCTTTTTCTGCTTGTTTGGGGTTAATGTGTTTCTCTCCTTTGTTTCAGTGCTTTTCCCTCTTGTCTTTCAATTAGCTTTTTTTTGTGTAAGGAGAAATGAAAAAGCATTTCCTGCAACCCACTTTTGTATTTTAGCAATAAAAAGCCCACCAGAGAGCCTTCCAATACTGTGTTTGTTTTCCACAAAACCATGAAATCCACTGGTTAAATGAGAGAGTGCCATATTCAGGGGATCTACACAGTGAATTGCTAGTCTTGCACTTAGAGATAATGGATAGTAGGTTTGTCTCCGCAAGGAGACATACTTCTCCATGATCTTAGCCTCTACTGTATCAGATGCAGCTCTTCTAGGAAATCCGTGCCTTGACAACTCAACATTTAATCACACTGAAATTATTCAAAACATTTTGTACAAAAATGAAATTGTAGCTGAGCTGTGTGTTACTAATATTCCAGTTTCAGCGCAATTAGTGTCACTCAATATGTAGTGTAACTCAAGCATTTAATTAAGTGACAGCTCTCCATGTTGTAAATGTTTGCTGAGGATGTCTCACCACTTTGTTTACAGCAGTGAAACCCCTGAAAGAACCTTCGGATTACCTTCCTGAAGGGTAAAAGATCATTGTCATTTATGCTCTGATATCTGTTATATAAAGGTGCAGCACCACTTGGGAAATCGCAGTCTGATTTCCTGCTGCCTTACTGGAAGTGCTATCATTTACCTCTGTGCAAAGTAGGCCCCAAAGTTATCGCTCTAAAAGCACAGTATTTATTCTTCTTTCCACTAGTGTAACTAATCCCACAGAGCCAGCTGCTCCAGTGTCTGTCTGCTGGTCCAAAAGGCTTTATCCAGACAGCTGGGTTCCTTGCACTAGGTGTCTGATTCAGGAGCATGCTCTTGGTCTTTGGCAGCATGACAATTATTCAGTGACTGGTACAAATGGGTCAAAATTTAAAATATTCTCGTAACTGGACACAGATCTCAGAGTGAGGCAGTTTGGCGCATGGTGGGACTAGGGAATAAAGCAAAATTTTCACACCTACATGCTGTACCAACAGCTCCTTAGCTGGCATCAGGTACTGGGGCAAATCTGGAAGGACATGGAGAGTTTCAAAGTAAATAATGTGTGGTAAGCACAGAGCATTGGGGCAGAACAGCTTTTGGTACACTGTTCATAAAGAAGGTATTTTCACTGGTTTGCTTGTTCACAGATTATACGTCTTTGAGCTGCAGCTCCCAGGTTCAGAAAGATTCTTTTTTTAGTAATTTTTAAGAGAATGATAAAATTATTATAATTAGGGAATCTGAATTTTTATCTAGATTCAGATATGTGTAATATTCAGTGACCAACAGCAACTGTGGTAGTGTTTGGATTACAGGCATTGGTATTTGGTCCCAGTGTCAATGCCTCAAAAATTAACGAGTTAATATTGATAAGTTGAGCAGAATAAAGCTGTTAAAAACAAAGACTGGATTGCTCTGACATTCTGATTCCTTTACCTATTGTGGTGACAGTAATCAGACATACCAGGCTGACAGATTTTATTCAGCCAGTGATGTTAAACAAAGTCCCTGTCAAGCAAAGTCAGTAGCTGTATAGCACAGCATCTGTGCCCCACCCTTCTCTATGCCTTATATTTTCCACAAATTGCTTGCAGCTTGCTGGGTATGTTTCATAAATTGTTTATTTCAATTTGACTTCTGCATAATCAAATGCACTCTCTTACCATTTGTGGTTTTTCTATCAGCAAGGTTTAAAAGTGAAAGTACAGCTGTGTGAATACATATGACCTTGTTTAGCAGTTATTTCTGGGTATATGTCCAATCCCAATTCCCCAGAAATCTTTTACTGAAAAAGGTCTTTATTTATGTGAATATATAATTTAAAAACTCTGAATGACTTCTCAAGTATTTTCACATTTCACTGTATTGCAGTTTTTTAGCTGAGGAATGGTGTATGAGGAAAAGTGATTATGTAATGGGAAAGATACAGAGAGATTATGCATCTGTCAGACACATATTTAGAATGTTTTGTTATGAGCTGCTGACCCTTCAGACATATTAAGAAGTCACTGGTGCTCTGCTGGCACTGGTCCCTCTCCAGAGCACACTCCCCATCGAGTACATTTAGTCAACTCCTGCAGTTCTGTTTCACAGAATACTTATGTTCCGTTATTTAGTTTAATGCTACTGTGATAAAACTACATAGGAATATTTTGTCGCACCAGAATCTTGCACATCTATAATTTACCAATCCATTGCTTAATCCCTTGAAAGGATTCTTTCCAATGGCCTTCTGACCCCCCTATGTTATCTCTCTAGGTCACTGAGGAGTGTTCTTACCTCAAGTAGCTGGTGTTTTCTTCAGGATTTTCTGCTGGGACTGTACCTTTGGCCTTGTGTTCAAAGATAGCACAAGTACATGCCATGAAAACAAACCATAGAACAATTTGAACCATGCTGTGAATTAAACCAAATACAAAATATATAGTCTGCTATTGAAACATATGTTGAAATTATACTATTCAGTTAAAAAGTGTTGTTGGGAAACTCAGACTTATAAAAATATAAAATATTTTCATGGCTAGGAGAAGAATATACACCTATTTTCTGAAATTCAGAATCAGTAATGGTACTTCAAAAGTATACAAAAAGTCCTGCTGGACCTGATGTATTGTTTCTTGCATTAGTGCCTGCACACAATGCTTAAGTATCTCTTACTGCATCAAATTATTTCACTAGTGCTTGTCATGTTAAGGTTTATATTGAGGTATAGGTGAGCTCATCAGCTCTTTGTTATTCTGCACTAGTACTTTTTTGTGAAAGAGCTAAATATACAGCATAAGACAAAAAAGAACAAGTTCCACCTGAATGAAAGGCCATGTGTGTTCTGGGTTGAAGCAGGAGCATGTGAAGAGAATGAGGGGGAAAGCATCAGGGAAGAATATTCATTTTTCTGTTTATCCTGTTGAGTTTAGCTTTTTTAGCCAGTTTTGTTAAGGGGAGCAGGCTCAAAATTCTAAATAGGGAGAGAAAAGTGCATTTTGAGGATCTAAGCATGGCATGTTTAAACCATACTTTCTAAAGAATCCAGGAAGATAAATTTGAATGCTCGTGTTTCCAACCACCTCTCTGCAAGTATACACAAAGATATTAGAAGGTGACTATGCAAATACCTCTCTGTGCTTAAGTTTATTCCATTAGATAGATGCCTCATATGCAAACTCACCACCTGTGGTTGACACAGTCATCTTTCTGAAGAAAAAGATCACATTTGAGTCTGTCAGGCAGTGGGATTTAATGGGATCAACAGTCACGCTGAAATATGCATGATTAGATTTTTTTTTTATTTTGGTAACACAATTCTCTTAAAAGAGTGTTTTTTCAGAAATTTCATGCATTGGGTGAGGTAAAAGTGCCTATGCCCTGACTCACTGATTCTTACAGAGTCTTTGGAAAGCCAGAAGCTCCTTATTTCTTGTAAGCCTGTAAAGAGCCTGTTAGGAAAGGTTCAGCATTAACAGGATTATAGCATACCAGTCTGTACCAGTACTGATGAGATGCAGTTCAAATAGTGCCAACACCCACCATTTGAATTTATGAATTCACTTGCTTTTTTTCGACAGAATATTACAAGTTTCTGTGGAAACAAATTACAGCCTTCAGCATTGGCAGAAGCTCATTTCAAAGACATTTTGCAATCACTCTGATTTTGCTTTTATGAGATTGACCATCCAGGGAGCATAAAACTCTTGCAGCTGGCAAGAGATTTTCCCTAAACCAACACACTATTAGCTTGGTCCTGAAAACTCTTTCTGTCCAGTGGGTTTGAAGGACATAGCTAAGGCATTTATTGGGTTAAACTTAGACACTGGCATGTCCATTTTTTAGCTAGTCCGAATGGCTTTGTAGGTAAAACATAAAACTAGTTCAATTATAGGTTCATTTCATTCTGAAAGAGAAATCTGCTATCAGGAGGAGTGAAGTTATAGCAAAGTTTCAAATAAATCGCAAGAAGTTGATGGCAATGGTGCTGATTTGGAGTGAAATAGAAATATTATTGTCTGAAAACAAGATACTGCCTGCTTGTCCCTGAGAGCAAATGAGACAAGGGAGGGCAGAAAAGCTGTTTCCTCAAGCAACAAGGTGTGCCCTAGTCCATACAGGACTGGCAACACAGGACACCTCCTAAGACTGAGTTTGTGACTGTCTACAAGTCACTTTTCTTCTGTTGCATGCAGAGTCAGACTGGTCGTTGGCCTGAGTAACCTGTTAGTCCTTTCTATGTAACCCTTTATTCCTCTCTGAAATGACTGCACAGGGTCAGTGATTGTATTTAGCTTCAATTCCAGTTAGTTTAGCAGTCCTTCAAAAAGAACAGAAGTATTAAACTAGCACACCAGAAATTTGTCATTTTTGTGTCAGATTGGTGTTACAGGTTTTAACTTGCAAATATACAAGCTCACCAGTCTGTGTTGCAACAGCACACATAAAATCTGGAATTTTCAAAACACATTATAGGATATTGTTCTGGGAAATAACATATGGTTTTTTCACGTCTGTCTTGTGCTTGGGTCTTACAGTCGCTTGTGAGTTCAAAGCCCTTAAGAATAGTTCATTGACCATATTGAATTTCTGCTTTGAGAAACTCAGGTGCAGTCAGCTTGTGTAAAGATCACACATAACGTTAGCTGTTTAGGAAGACTTGTCTTCTTTAATATAATGTTATGAGAGTATAGTCTAGTACATTTAGATGTTAGCCATCTTGTAGCTAACAAATTTGATTAAGCAATGAAATCAGTTTTGTTTGCACTTCTTGGCAAGAACTGACAAAGTGAGCATATAAAGCATTTCTCTCAAGTCTCTAAGCTGAGAAATATCTTCAGAAAGCAAACATTTGAAAAACACCGTAAGATGTCTGATAGAGTACTCTCTAGAATTTCTGCCTAAATCAATGACTAAGATGCTTGGGAGCACATTCAGCATTTTCATAATTCTTTGGCAGGAGAAGTACATGTTCTGTCAGCTTTTACAGGTTTACATGTTATTTTGGGATTTTCAAAGTTAAAAATACATTGTTGAGAAAAATTGTTGCAATATGTGCCCCTAAGGAACAGTGTGCATTCATTACCTTCATTACTTTTCACAAAGTAAAGACTGCAAAATAGTAAAATATTTCTTTTTTTCTGTCCTGTCAGATGTCCGCAGAAGAACAATTTATGAATACCACAGGGTGGAGCTACAGATGTCAAAGATTACCAATCTCTCAGCTGTCGAAATGATACCTCTTCCAAGTAAGTAAAACATTACATAAGCAGGAGCCAGATCTAGGAAGCATCTCCCTCTCCCTCCCAGCACCTACACAGTTTTAAATATTTTGTTTTATCTGTGGACTTCGAATCGTGAAAAGATTCATTTATCCTCTCTTAGACTCCCATATGGATGATGCATTATCCAGTACATCCTCATGTATCTCAAGTTAGTTTATAGGTATATAGCTCCCAGTAGGTTTTGAATGAAATTTGTGCCAAATCATTTTTTCAGAAGAATGATTACATTGCCTTTAAATGTGTTTCCTCAAGAAAAAAAAGAACAGTTTTCATGTTTGCAATGCAGACATGAATTCTTCTGTGTACTCTGCATAACATCGCAAAGGAATATCCCCATCTCTTCTGGCTCTTCTTTCCAAAGAAGAAAGACATTGTTTAGAAATCTCAGGTTTAAAATGCCAGCTGTACTACTGTAAAAAGAATAGAAACATCTATTTTGTCTTTTTTTTTTTTTCCAATCCAGTTATAGTTCTGGCGTATTTTTCTTTCAGTCTTATTATCTGCTTATGTCTGAATGTTAACACCAAAGAACAGTGGAGCTAGGGAAGAAAGAGATTTAAGGAAATACTTAATATTGAGCAAAAGATAAAAATTCAGGAATGAAGCTGAATGAACAGATGTGGAAGGAAGAATACATTTACAAATGGAATACAAATGGAATACCACAGATGAATTATACTTTTGTGCATGCAGTTGTGCAAAGCATTGTAATACGCTGGGTTCAGGGTCTTAGTTTGGACATGAGTGAACCTGTTGATTTCCTAAATATATATATTATCAGAAGATGTATTCTTCTTTTGTGCTTTTTACGTGAAATATTTATGAGACTAATGTAATAACTGGTGTTTGTTTATCTACATGCCAGCTTGTCTCCAGTTTACCAGCTGTGGTCCCTGTGTCACTGCCCAGATAGGTTTCAACTGCAGCTGGTGCAGTAAACTCCAAAGGTAAAGAAAAGAATTTTTCTTTTCTTTTTTTTTTTTGTGTGGGTATGCAGCTGTGCTCAAAGTATATCCAAAACCATCACTTACAGGTTATTCAATACTAAAAGTTGTTTAATTTGGGTTTCTATATATGCATTCACATGAACATAAACCTCAGTTGAGATCACGAGCAACGCATCATTGTCACATTTCGCTTCAACAACTAGGCAGAGTAGTCAAAACAGTTGACTGGGGAGCTAAGCCCTTGTTCTTACTTCTTCAGTCATACCTTAAAATCCTTTTGAAATAGACCAAGAAGAAGAAATCATAATAAAAATCATATTTTCTCCCTACATTCCTGGCTTCATCAAAAATAATTTAACCCCTTGGAGATGCAGGGTGTTAATGTAACTGTAAAGACTTTCTTGTTAACAGTGGGGAGACCAAAATGTCTAAACAGTCAGAGTATTTTCCATTTTAACCTGACATTATACTTAGTGGGTGCACTGGGTCTCCTCAGCCTCTCACTGCCCCTTTGATGAGGACAGTCAAGTCCATGGCAGGAGTGATTTAGGCTGTGGAGCAGCTGGAGAGCAGCCAGCAAGATGGAAACTCTGCAGCTGTAGCTTTCCAAAAAGTTTTTCACTCACTGACTTTCACTGACCTTCATGGCAAGAATTTCTCCAGTTCTCTGAAATAAAATGCAGTATCATAATGGATATTTATTGTTGCTCTGCTTTTCAACTCTAGTGATTATGTTCAGAAATACTGTGTATGAAATGGATGTATACTGAACCAAGAAAAGGTAATTAACATTCTCAAATAGTGCAGTAATTTGACACCATGTTGAAGAAGTGGTAAAGAGCTGAAGAACATGGCACAGAATTAGGAAATTTGGGTCATTTTTTATCATGTTTTCTTAAGCTGCAACTCCTGTAGTAAGTCACTTAAAAAGTAACTCTGTTCCACATTTGCCTTGCAAGAACCTTTTTAGTAGAATTAGAGCTAAGAGAAATCATGTAATAGAAAACATACCAAACATCTTGAAGAATAAGGATACTTCTAGAAAACTGTTCCAAGCAAGCATGAACAGTTCTTGGTTGCTTTAGCCAATTCCTCGCTTTCAGCATTGCTTGATTCTCCTTCCATCAATAGATGCTGTAGCACTGAGTTTCTGTTGGATTTGGTTTGAGCAAGGCCTGTTGCTTTGTGGCCAAATATTCTCATTTCTGTTTGGATAAACTCAATTATACTGTAAAGTTCAGACCTCTTGTGAAGAACAGCCAAACCTTCAGATCCTTTGTGTTTCTCTGTAGTTTCTAAAGACCTCAGTTTCCTGAGTTCTGAAATGGCTGGAAAATCTGTTTTGCTCACTAAGGCACAAGTTCATGTGGAGAACTTAGTTTTGTCCTTCACCTTTAGCAGGAGCAGAACCAAGCATGTAGTCACACTGTGTTTCCTTCTGCTCATTTAGGAGAATTTGTGGCTGTTCCCTCACAAATGGCAAGGTGTTATTTACTGCTGAGAAATATACAGTCTGAACGCATCTACTTCTATTCAATTAGAGTTTGAATGAAGAAAACGTTGCTCTTTGTTTTGCCTGTGGAGATCACACTGCAGTCATAGATGAGCTTACTGTGATGCAGTGCTGCACTGTTTCCCAAAAACAGCTGTCTCCGCTCTGCAGCACGGCTGTGCCTTTGACAAGCTGCAGCAGATAGACTGAGTAGCTTTATTGCTATTGATTAGCCCATTCTGACAGTAGTGAGTCTGTCACTTCATGCAGGCTGTCTTCAGACATTGTTCGACTACCAGCAAAAGCGGGAACTGGAGAGGATTCCTTAGAAAAATGATGGATCCAGAAAAGGAAACTAAGACTATGCTTCTAAATGGGATTTTCAGTAGTTTAAAAACAATCATACCATCGATTTTTTATCTATTAAATGAACAATGTTCAGTCAGGTTTTAGCAAATGGAGAACTGTGTATAGAGTCACAAAATAGCTCAGAATGGAAGGATGCTCTAAAGGTCATCTAGACTAACCTGCCACTCAAAGCAGGACCAGCGGTGAGATCAGCTCAGTTTCTTTGTGGTTTTGTTCATCTAGGACTTGCCCATAGAGGCTGTGGTCTAGTCCCCAAACATCTTATACCAGATTTTACACCTAATTTGTTAACCTGCTGTTTCCTCCAGAAACATGGCTTTGGTGATGATGTCTGGCAGAAGCCTCATTAACTTTCTTGGTCACTCTTCCACATTTCTTTCTGAAATGAGCAATTTCAACTATTTCATCTCTGCAGAGAAACAGACCTGAAGTAATAAATTGTTAACTGTTTTTTTTAAAGGGGTAACTTGCTTTCCAAAATGTGAAAACTGAACATTTATTTGGTTACACTGCAGGATTATTGTGATGAGGAATCATTCTGTCACAGCTTTGAAAATTTTCTACCAGTTCTGGATACTGTCTCTGGCCTTCTAGTCTAGTGCCTCTCTACTTTTACCTTGCTCTTTTTCAGTATGTATATTTATTTTAGAGATACAAATGAAAAAATCCTATTCCATTCTCAGGGGCAATGTCCGGATCAAAGGAGAGTGCTAAGAATCATTTGCTTCAGTACCACTTTGTGGTTTTGTTCCCCTCAGAAATAAATTTTCTGTATTAAAACGATCCTTTTGCATGTGATAAAAGAAGCATTTCCTTAACAAGAAAATCTAATAGCCTGGTTAAAAATCATAAAGGATGGAAAGTTGATCATTCCTACCAGCTTTTTCTGTGTGTCACTGCACTTCACTCAGCAGCCTTGTAAATCAATGGAGACTTTTATCTGCTGTTATGATATACATTGCTCTGCTGCAGTAGGATAAAATCAGCTTGAAAAAACAAGGGCAAAGCATTACATGAAGTATTAACTTAGACATTTCAGAGGTGCCTAGAGGACAAAGAAAATTAGTATTTGCAGCCCACTTTCAAATGAGTGCTCATAAGTGGTTTTGAAGTAGGAGTAATGTCTGAGTAATGCTTCTCAGTTGCAAGTCTGACTGGACACACTGGTCCAAGAGGTGAGGAGCCAAAACTGTCTCTCTTGCCGTAGGCAAATCTGAGAGTGGGGAAGCCAGTTCGTCTTTTTTGCAGAAGCCCAAAGAAGGCTTTGGACTAGCAGTGAGTGGTTTTCAGTGTATCAATAATCTACCGACCGACCTAGAACTCAGATTTCTGCAGAGGGAGGATGCCTGTTTGCTTCCAAGGGGACTGATAGGTCGTGAAGGTCAGAAATGCCTGGAACACATAGGGATATTCTTTCCATGGTGCCACAGCAGTACTTTGGTGCTCCACAGTGAGATCTTCTTGAGCAGAGAGACTTCCATGTCAGTAACAAGCATATGCATGTCCATTGGAAAACACAACTGTATACCAATTCTACAAATCTTTTTTTCTCAGGAACTTATTGCCCCATTTAGCCAGAGCAACCTTACTTCCAGGACCACCATCTTACATATATTTGGGGGTTTTTTTTCCCTTGCATAATCTTTAATCCGCATATTGAATCATTCATTCATCAAAGTATAGTTTTTGAGGGAATAAAAAAGTTTATGTAAAACCTGTAATTGCCCAAAATTGTACTCCCCATGTGGGCAACCTGTGTTGGAATGAAAATAGATTTATCCTGCAACAGTGGTTGTTTCCAGCCTGTAACTTCAGCCCAGCTGCTGTGCAAACTCTGTGCAACGGTTGGAGATGCAGGTTTATTTTGTATGTGATTCAGGGCCAAATCCTCTATTCCTGCACTCTCTACAGGCTTGAATCACCATTAGCCCTTTCATAAGGGGTCATCAAACTATCCACTGTGAAATCCAATATGATGTGTGTCATACAATTTTATCATGACTGAAGCAAAGGCACATCATTTTCCTTTGACTTCAGCAGATGGAGGATCCCCCTAGGAGCTCATTTTTTTTTTGAGCTATGTATATTTCATAACTGTTTCATAAGTAAAACTGTTCAAAAGGAGATTAACTATAAATATGTAAGCTAAGATGGCATTATAACTTTCTCCAACAAAAGTATCCATGTCTATAAAGTGCCAGAAACACTTCAGTGTCTGTCCCATGGTAGTCTCCTGTGGCTGAAACTTGGATCATTTGCCCTTCATTATCTCTGACTTCCTGACATGTACAAATTGGGAGAATTCATTAATGTTAGATTTGTTTATATCACCTTCTTATGCTTCTGAAAATGTTTATATACTCTAGGCACCTGGTATAGCTTGCATGTTAGAGATGTCATTTTCTAGGAAAGTTTTTGGAAGCTTTAAGACAACCTTGCGGTTATTTTATAGCTTCAGTTTGTAAAACTTGCTTGCATATACTGAAATAATGAGTTCCCTTGAAAATACTTAAACTTATTTGTCCAATAATAAAGATTCTCTAGATATTGATGCTTTTATTTTGATGAGTTTCAGGAAATTCTCAGTTTTGAGCAGCAAAATAAAACTGGTATTTCTGTGTGTTCAGAAATAAGCGGACCAAGAGCACATTCTTGCAATCTGCGCATGCTGGAGACTCAGGCTTTGAATGTTTTATACTTCATTAATACAGAATAAAAGCATCTCCCAATATTTGCAACATCAGTCAGGTTTGCTGTGGTACCATCACCCTGACACTGAAGATAGGGAACTGGAGCACTGTACTTCCAAGGGCAAGAGCTGTAAACAGTTTAGATGATAACTTTACTCAGCTATCACTGTTGGTACCTATATTCAAATTTTTAGTCCTCAAACCTGTCTGCCTTATGCCAAGGGCACCCAAAAGCATAACAGCTAGATCCACAAGGATGTTTTGCTCACTTAGATTTGCAATGGAAATTACACAGAGTAGGAGAGCAGCACTAAAAGCATCTCTTTACCAGATTCTGGACTTAAGTATCTGGGACCAAAAAATCTCAAAGGATCCAACACTTTGTACAAGGAAAGATCTTCAGATGAGTCTAAGCAGGGCTCAGCAGTGAAATCCCCCATGGGAGCCCCATGAAGCTCCTCTACTCGGTAAGGGTTACACTGCCTTTCCACAGCAGTCTGTTAGTGATCAGAGAACCCCCAGAGGCACAGGAGATAAGTGAACGTGGGTCCTCTGAAAACAAGTCACCCCTGAAGAGTGGCCCATGGAAGGTGGACATGTGTAAGCCTGAGAACTGAAACTTCCTTGCATGGCTCCAGCTCAGACCAGCTGCACCATCCTCAGGCACTGGCTGCTTGGAGACTCAGGATTAACTCCCGGCACTGCTCTCCAGGCAGCCCTGCTGGTGACTTTCCTGGGACAGAAAAGTGAGATTTTGCACTCTTATCCTTAAGAGTCACTGTTTTCCAGAGTATGCATTGAATGATCTGGTTTGAAACCATACCAGTGTATGGTATTAACCCATAGAGCCCAAACCCCCAGTTTGAAAAATGCCCTGAAACAGACTGAGTGAATTCCAGGACTTTCTGAGGGCTGTGATGAGCCAGGACACCCCATGCACTTTAGCCAGAGTCATACTGCCCATGTGTATATGCACAGCTCTCAAAGCTTCTTATACTCTTAAAGCAATCCTGGGCTAAAAAAAATTAAAGAATCCCATTTGTGATGCCTTTTAATTCAATGCGTAATCTGTGTGCCAAGAACAGCACTATTTGTGTAAATGAAAAGGTTATGGCTGAGGTTTATGAAATGTGTTCTGAGCAAAAAGAAAAATCAGAAATGTGTCTGGGAATAGTAGCAATAATATGACTTAAGGCTTGATACTTCTAATCTTTTATTATGATAATCATTATTCCCATCTAAGCAGGTAATAAAGAAACAAATTATTTTGCATTCTATGCTGATTAGCCGGAAGGTGGGGAAGGAAAAGTCTTTAGGCACCTGCAGTTTTTAAGAAAGCCTGTTGCAGTTGAACTACGAAGTGGCAGTTTTCCCTAGTGCCTTTACAATAATTGAGATAAAAAGGAATGTCTATTACTTGTCTTATGAGCTTCTGGACTAGTTTGAAATGTCTGTTTGTTCATTCTTCTTTTAAAAGAAAATTGGAAACATGTTTAATTAACTTTCAAATGTGAGTTTGTGTCTGGAAATTTTTAATATCAGAAAGAGGAAAAGGTTTAGGTTTTTCGTTTGTTGTTCTGTATGTCCCTATTGACAAGACTGTTTTCATAAAAGAGGTGTTGATTCAAATATTCTGGTATAAGTAACAGTCTTATGTAATCTAAAATATTTATCAGCTGAGCAAAGCACCTTCCATAAAGAATTATAAAAAACCCATAAAATAATTACTGTTTTATCTGACTACAGAACTCTCTGGATTTACAAAAGAAAATAAATAAATCCAAATAAGAAACACATAGCTTATTGTTTGATATCTACAGTTTCCTCAGCTTTTATTGGATAGCTGATACCACAACTAAAGGTTGTAGATTCCCCTGGAGAGCAGGGAAAGGCAAACCACTTCACTCAGTTGATGATGATGGCACTCAGGTGACATCTGCAAATTTGCTGAGGGTGCCCTCAGTCCCATTGTCTGTGTCGTTGATGAAGATGTGAAGCAGCACTGGTCCCAGTACAGTACAAACCCCTGAGGGATCAGTTGTCACTGATCCCCATTGGGACATTGATCCTTTGACCACTGCTTTCTAGATTCAAACGTCTCCCCAGTTCCTTATCCACTGCACCATCCAACCACCAGCTCTGTATTTCTCCAGTTTAGAGGGGGATGCTGCTGGGGACTGTGTCAAAGACCTCACAGAATTCCAGATATAAACAACATCCTTTGACCTTCCCTTGTCCACTGATGTTATCACTCCATCATAAGTCATCAAGGTTGGTTCAAAATGCTCACTTTTAAATAGTTTCTCATTTTAACTACTTGAGGTTTTTTTGGTTTTTTTTTTTATTTCACTGTTCAATTGCAAATTAAACGATGGGAGGAAGACTTCTGATTTATATTCAGGGTGTTTTCATCCAAACATTATTTAACTGACAGTAGTGTGCTGTTATTACAGAACTGGGCACAGTATCTTAGCCATTGAATTACAAACTAAAAAAAATAAGGCATTTCTATGGATGAAATAAACCACCAGAGGGAGCATATATAATCCAATCAATGTAATGGTTTCGTATACAAATTACAAGGAAAATCTCATTTTAGATGCTTTTGAAGGGCTAGAGGTTTAAAATATAGTGTATTCTGTTTAATATATTCCATTCTATCCACGTGTCTTCATGAATTTGCTCACCATACACCTGCTTCAGACAAAGCAAAATAAATGTGCCCAGATTCTGCATGTTTATATGTCACTGCAGCAGTTCTTTATGCTGGAGTGGTTTTATATGAAAACGTAGCTGAGTCCTAACAGCTGGGTCTTAACAACCAGATTGTTGCATTAGGTCAAATTTACCCTGTGATAAATGAAAAGTAATGGCAGTATTGTTTTTCTAACCTGTGTTTTGTTTCTTTTCCAATTATGAAGCAATCATATTGCAAACCTGAGAATCAGAAATTATGGCCCTTTGTCAGAATTTGCTCTGACTAAAATGCAACATATTTTTTGCATTGAGTTGCATTGAGACAGCAATTGATCTTTGTAATCAAGTGCAACAAATGCATGAAGAATGAAAGTGTAAATTTGTCAGCTCTGATACATTACTGATAGGAATGATACAGTAAGTAGATCCATATTTTATTGAGCAGAAAATTGGTCCACACCCAACTTCTTCAAATACTTTCCAAGGTGCTTGCTCTTAATTTGACAAGCTAATATGCCCTCATGCACTGCAAGAAACTGTTAGGAAATTAGCATTCAATAATTGAGAATTTTGTATGCATGGCAAGCCTAATGGGACTTAGGCAAGAAAAGACAGTGGCACAAAAGTGTTTAATGAACAAAGTATTTTCTCAAACCAGAATGAGCTCGATATTGTTTGATGAGAAAGGCCTCACAAGATTATAGTAATGGATATTCTCAAGTGGGATGGCAGTTCTGTTTAGAGGGGAATGGAAGCTTCGGTGACCCTGAAGGTACACTTAAAAACAATGGTTAGGATGTACATATCAGTAAAATGTACATAACAGTGCATTGGAAAGTACTGCTAAGGAACGTAGATTGTCCTGAGCTCTCAACCTGTTTTTATTGAAAATTAGCCTGCAGCCAGAAGAATTTTCTATTCACTGAGAATCTCCCATGGATAAATAGCAGATTACTAGCCTTTCTACATGTTTGGTGAGTTTGTGGAATTGGATAGTAGCTGGAGTAAATCGAATTATTGTGAAATTTCTGTAATTCCCTTAAGCACAGATTGTCTGGAATAATTTCTATGATTAATACTAATAAACCTGAAAAGCTCAGTCTCTGCACAGAAGCCCAGTGAACATGTGCTAGTTCTCAGGGTCTCAGAACAAGTCAGTGCAAGACCATTCATTCCCCAAGTTTCTTTTCTCCCCACATTCTTCTGCAGTGTACTCATTGATGTTCTCAGCAGCTCCATAAAATTATCCTGATCCTAATATTAATAGATTTGATATCTAATTAATTCAGTTTAAATCCTGCTTTCATACAGTCTAGCCAGTTTTCTTGCAGCTGCAGCCTTAGTCATACATATACATACCTTGCTTTGTTTTCCTGAATAACTCAGAACAGCATGAGAACAGCAGTTGTGCTCATATCTGATGCAGATTTTTAAGACGTTCAGGGCTAGGTTATAGAACTTTAAATTGTCTCTAGAAAAGGAGCAGAAGATTGCTACAAATCTCATTATTCTGAAATCCTAGTTTTTCTGTTAACATATTTTCTATGAAATCCTGGACCTGAAGATGGGGAAGCATTTTGAAGATTCTTAATCTAGATGTAAACACAGTGATTAATTTTAGCCACTCACTCAGGCTACTAATATTGTATATCAGGTTATTAATATTGTACATCCCTGTTTCTTACAATATCATTTGCCTTTCAAAATTTGAGTTTAGTTTCACTAGCTAGATGTTTACAGTAACATCCTTTGCCAGAGTTGTTGCTGTGTCTTCTGGAGCTTAGAAATTATTATTAGAGTTCATTATCCACTCTGCAGGTTTCCGTGATATCCGTTTTGCAACACAGCTTGGACAAGACATAGATGTCATAGTTAACACAGAAATGGACACTGCCTGGGCTGTTCTAAGACTTTAATGTAAAGTCTGTCTCATGTAGTTATACTATCAAATATATTACATTCCTGAGGTGTTTTGCTATAAATGCAGGAAGTATTTATCAAAGATACAGAGGACAGTTCACCACTTCAATCCCATTGAGAGGAGGGATAGAAGACATCCACCTGTTATATATACGTTGGAGAATATTTACTTTTGCTGGTTAATTTAGAAAGAAGGTGACAACATCTGTATTTCACGTCCATGTTTAAATTCACAGAAGCATCTAAGACACTATAATGACAAAACACTAGAAAAATAGTAGTGCAATTTTTTTCCCTAGAAACTTCTTTTGCAATTCTTTTACATACTATAACATTTTGTTCTTCACTTAGTGCATTTGAACAATACGACAAAGCTCACCTCAGTCATTGATAACCATTTATATCTAGAGCTGCAACTTCTGTGCCAGTCATAAATCCTTCAAATCACAAGAGAGCTGAGCACAGACTTAATTCCTCATTGTTTGTTTATCCTGACTGTGATAGCAATTCCAGTGGGTATTGCAATGCTCTATTACAGAGGCATTCACTCTGAGATTAAACTTTGGTTTTTTTCTGACAGAGCTATGTCACATTCAGTCACATTGCAGCCCAAAATTCCTTTTGGTTTGGTTTCATTTTCATCTGTTCATTTCTTTCATTGATAGCTAAGTTTGAATTCAAACAAGTTCCTGTTTGATTGGTGAAAGGTGACATTCACCCATGAAAGGGTTCCACTGATGCCTTAGGATGCAATTTCTACATATCCTAGACATTTTAAGAAACTTGATTCAGGCTTTTAGTCATCATTTTCTGTGTGATAGGCTGTCTCTCTCTTGAGTATCCTATTGAAGATACCATGGATTGTCTGATTCCCAGATAAACATCTCAAATGGCCATCTACCATAACCATTGGGCTTTAATTGCATAATCCAAAGAATGCAAGGGACATTCAAATTCAAATTTCAAATAAAACAGACTTTCCTGATAACAAATTAAAAGATTTATACTTAACAACACTGCATTAAATAAATTATTATATAAAGTGGTTAGAATGATAACTTTCATAATATGTGAAATGTGAAATGTAAAATACAGGTAGATCATAATAGATGAATACAGAACACCAATGAGAAAAAATAGAAAAAACAGGATTGTGTACTTAAACAGAAAATTGCCTTAAAAATACTGAGATAGAAGTTACCACATAAGGCAAAAAAAGCTTTTGACATCTTCAGATAGGAACCACTGCTGGATGAGCCCATGTTCAAAGACACAGGAATGCAGTCAGGGTCTCAAACTTCTCATTGGTTGTCTCACTATAATGTATCATAACAAAAAACAATGAGATATTAATTTATCATCATGTCTACTAAATAGTTTTTGCTTAGGTTATCTTCTTGACACTCAGTCTGTTTCTTCCACTTCTTGTGTGAGTAAAGTGCCAATTTATATCTTTTTCACACCTCTGAAATTTGCTACATTTTCCTTAACCTAACTAACATTAATTTGCAAGTGTTATCTTTATTTGCTAAACTGCTGATATTTTTATCCAGTTCTCTCTCTGTTGACTATCATGTATAGCTCTTTATACTATTTTATTCTAACTACTATTCCTGTGCTACTGGAAGAGTCGTAAGTGAGCTGTCTGTCTTTCACTAATGAAAACGGTGGATTCTGAAATTGTTCATGGTCACTACTCACATATAGCAGGATATATGTTTTGACTTTGGAGAGGAAAAAACCTTCAGAGATCTACTATGGAAGTTAAAGGGAAAAAAAACCAAAATCAATCTTAGTTTCTGAAGACCTGTTAGGCCCTACAACAGCAGATTCTGAGCCAAATATATAAATAAGCTGCTCCTGACAATTTTTCCTAGTCCTAAGTGAATTTGTAGTCAAAAAAAGGTTGGATAGTACTGTAACAGGTTAATTCCATTTTCCATCATTCCTCATTTTGCAGTTTTTATACATTGCTGTACACAGAGCAGTGCTACTGCTATTTTGCACTATATCTTATCTTCTCTTCCAATGGACTGAAATAAATCAACTGTACTGCTTACAACAGATGAACAATTTGGGAATTTTCTTCTGTCCCAAAAATTATGTATTAGAAATTGCATAAATTTGGCCAACCCAAATTATATGACTTGAGGATGATTTTTCACAAAAATTCACATACAAAAAAAGGTTTATTAATGGATTAGTAAAAATAATGATTGTGCAGTAGGTGCATTGTGTCTCATAGATCCTCTTAGCAGAATCATTTAGTGAGAAACAAGGTACTGGATTTCTTCCCTTTCATGTCTGAGATGAATTTAATTAGTAGCTCTAAACTCCTTCCTTGATTTCCAGAGAATCATATGTTCCAATAAATTACTTGCTGGGTATCCTTTTTTGAATGTTCATGAGACTATATTTCAGAAGTCAGATACCACCTACCCATTATAGCCTAAATGGTTGGCCTGGCTAATAATTTTCTCAACTGGTCCCTTCTTTCCTTACTCAGTCTGTTTAAAAAAAAAAAAAAGGGAAACAACAAAAATTGAGAACAAAGTATTTCAGGAATGTCCAAACTCAAGACAGATCTGTGGAGACAGATCTGTGCAGCCCAGATTATCACACTGGACTCTAGGATAATTCTTAGGATGAATGTTAATCTCCTTTTTTGGAATCATTAGGTTTTTCCTTTCACATAATCATCCAACACACTGCATTACGATGGAGAAATCCATCTTCTAGCCAATTTGTTATGATCACTGTTAATTTCTTTTGTTCTCATTACAAGGGAAATAAATAAAGCAAGGATAAATAAATAAAATAAGTCAAGTGATTTTTAATTGAATCAATCAATATTTTTTAATGGAAAGTTTTTGCACTTTATCAAATTTTCTTTTTCTCATGTTTCATTGAAATGTAATGCAGAATGGCAGCCACAGTCACTTGTATAAGCCTAGTTCATCTTCTCATACCAAAGATCTTTTAACATAGTATTGCAAATTAAACACAGCCTGGAAAGCTTCCTGGGCATTGTAAAACAATTGAATGTGCCATTACATCAGTTATGATGTTTCCTGGTGTGATTTCAGTCCATGCCCAGGAGCACCGTCCAGAACAGTTCCCAGGCATGGTGCAGGAGTTGGACTGTTCCAAGGATTATTCCTAGCTGGGTGCTCGTGTGCAGCCTCCTTCTTTTCAAGGTTGAGAGAGTTTGCTTGTTCAGGCAGAGGCACTGTGTGCCAGCAGTCTTCAGTGCCAAAGAACATTTCTGGGCATGTTTATTGTACTAGTATAGACAGAATTATCGCAATTGTCTTAATTGCTTTCCAGAAGTGCTAAACTCTTATGGTTGTACTCCTCAACATAAACTGAGCATCATGGAAATCATATTTGCCTCATAGCCTCCTAGATGTCATTCTATAAGTGGAATGAATGAAAAGTCTCCTTTTTTTTAACATATTTTAAATTTTACTTGTTACTATACATATATTGCTATGTAATGTTGGCAAAAATTTTTATTTAAACAAATCTGAAACTCATATGTCTCTTCATAAATTTTGGATTATTTGAGATTAGGACATGCTAAACCAAACTGCTGTTTCCCAACATAGTCTTCAGATTTTTTATAGCATATATATTTCTCAGTCATTCCAGTCACATAAACAGTGGGGACTCTCTAACATGTCCTTGTAGAAGATATTCCCAACTTCAGGGAAATAAATGAAATTTTATCAGTATTCTTCCTTTAATTTTGTCTTTAGCTCCCCCTCTATTCAAATCTATTAACTCTTCCAATATGTGCATTATCAAAAATCACTTATGAAATCACAGGATGTCCCAAAAAATAGCAATATGTACAATTAATTAAGAAACTGAGGAGCTCCAACTGTTCTGTAATTCTTTGGCAATCTGTTTTGGTGACCGTTGCTGCTCAATGTTGTCTTCAGAACTGGACTCACTTTTAGAATGAAAAATGAGACAGAATGAAAAATGAGACATAATTATGATACTAATTTGGGAAACAAATATTTTTTGGAAGTTTAAGTTGCTTTGAACACAACAAGTTGCAGAATGATTCATATCCTTCTTTTTTTGCTCTTTATCTGAAGAGTTCACTGAGCTTAACAGAAGGTGTTTTTCTTAACCTTAAATCACATACCTTTATAAGCATATAAACGTTGGATTATGTAGAGTCAGTTTAGCACTCTATGCCTCCTTTTCCTGCCATAGCTTCTGCTTCCTTCGAGTTCTTACTCTTTTTAGAGTTATGAATGAGATATAACAGGAGCAATAGCCCAGCCTAACCAAAACATTGCTGCAATTCTCTTTCTAGCAGCTCAGATGCTGATGCCCACTAGCACTGAATCACCCATGGTGTACACCGTGTGATTGCTGGGGGTTCATGGGTGATAACAGAAATGTGAATAGCCCTGTTTCACACCATCTCTAGGCACCAGGTCATTTGAACCCTGTCACAAGGACTCTACTACTTGTTCATGTTACCAGCGTGGGCTTTTTATAAAGGAGTAAAATCCCAGTGAAAGTACATGAATAAAAAAAGAGGGATCATGGCCAATGTGTGAATAAGATCTGTGACTTGGTACACACCACCTCAGACTTGATGTTTTTCAAAGTAATTCCCAGTTCTACAAATCACATGTCTGTGAGTACTATAGGAAGCATAGAAGCTGTGATTTGTGCATGCTCATCTAGTTTTCAGAAAATCCGGGCTTGATTCTAGGTTCTGTTACAAATTCTATGTTATCTCAGCTGGTCATTTCATGTCTCCTATGTTCTGTTTCCTCATTTCTGAAGTGGAAAAAGAAATGTTTTCTCCAAAGGCGACCTTCATATTTTTATTTTTAAAATGAGACAAAATCAATGTGTGTGCAACACTAACTGTACTTCTGAGATTGTCAGTGTCAGCTGAACATTCAAAGATAGAAAATAGTTCAGACAATCTTAGAAAGGAGGGCTAAATTGTGCTAGTTAAGATCACTAACCAGAGGGTAAAGTACATCCAGTAGTACTTCAGAGCTCTTTGCTTCGAACCCTGAGAAATTTCCTTTGTGCAAAACATGTAGCAATGCCAACCGATCAGAAATCTCTGCTTACTTCTATTGCTATTAGCTCTTTATACCCACTTTATTCAGGTACAAATGCAAAAGTCAAAGCAGTGGAGAAGGTAATCTAGTATCAGGGACTTATCTCAGTGTGGATCCTTCCCAGAGAACACATTTGATATAAATTTCTGCTGATTCTGTTGGAAATTTGACACCAGGGTCCACCTCTTACACTTTCTTTTTCCTTCTAGCTGTTCAAAGCAGAGCCTTTAGCAAAACCAATTTTTTTGTTCTTTATCAGCTTTTCAGCATATTTCCTTTATTGTTGTAACTGACATTAAGTTTATAAAAAATATCCTATTCTTCTTTAATCAGAACTCTGCCAAGTCTTACTTTAACCACAATTTTATCTTTTTCTTCCTAGTTAAACTGGAAATAAAACTTACTTCTTTTATCCCACTTTTATTCTTATCCTCTTTCAACAGAAAGAATTCCCTATGGGAATCTTTATTTCCGACTGCCTATTCAAATGTTGTGTCAGAGTTACAAATATTGAGGCTTATGCATGTTCAGTCTTTTTCCATAAAATAACAGCTTGGGGTTTAGCATCTTTCACTTCTATGTTTACTTGATATTTCAGGAGTATTTTACAGAACACGTAGCTGTATTTTTCCAAACTTTACATCCCATGCAGTTGTGGAACCATTGTCAGGATGAAGATTGCTGAACTTTGTTCCACTCTGATCCTCCTTATCATTTCCTGAATGTTTTAAATTTTGAGCAGCACACAATGTTAAGACAATGGTGGAATTCAGTGTTGCATCAACTATTAACTATGCCTTTGTAACATTCCAATTTTTCATAAATCTTAAAATAGTACAGCCTGGTTTTAGTTTAAAATCCTTGTATTAAGCTAGTCAGCTCTTTTTATTTTACAAGAGCAAGGTGGGAGCAAATCCTCTTCTGACTAATCAAATTGTTGCCCTATTCTGAAGTACAGTTTAATTAAGCAGTGTTCAAGTAAAGGATAAGTACAGAGAACACATTTATGCTTGAATTCAGATACATGATTAGGTGTATTGAGCTAGGTGATAAGCACAAATGCCATTCAAATACCTTACAAATGCGTACCACAGTTGCTCACAGTGACACTTCAAATGAACTTTATAAGCACTTCGAGCTGTGATAAAGTTCTGCATTTGAAAGTGGAAAATAACAAAGGAAGGAAAATTCAGTCTTTCCCCAGACAGCACAGTGTGACAAGAAAGTGATATTTGAAGGGTGAAGGAACCAAACTGGAGTCTGTTCTGTGGTAAAGGGAGGCAAAACCAGACCAAGCACAAAGAAAAACATTTTTGCTTCCAAAAATCACTCTATGATTAGAGATACTTTTCAATCGGACAGACACTGAGTTCCAGGGTTTGTTTGGGTTTTTTTTAATATTATATATTATTTTTTACTTCCTATCTCACCTTGGAAAGAAATTCCACTTTAAAATGTTCCAATTCTTCTTTTAGTAATTCAAACATCCTAGCAACAGTCGTAATCTTTTCATAATGTGACGGTCCTTCCCTAATGCTTGAAGTCAGAAAAGAGTTCTCTGTTCAATTTTTTATTTACTTTTCCAGATTAACCTTTTATTTAGCTGAGGTAATAAACTTTTTAACTGAGCTAAATCAGTACATGGTATTTACGAAATCATTTCAGAGTTCTGGAATGCCTTTCATTCCCAAAAAATCTGCTGTTTACCTGCTCTTACAGATCCAAAAAGACTAGAAAATTATTGGTTTAAAGGAGATGTGTTGTGCATTTCAATGCTCTTGATTGTCCTATGCAGCTCAACCCAGTGAAAAGATTTTTCCATACCGAATTTGCCCCTTTCATTCCCAATAATTTCTCATTATGTTTCTAGATTTTGCAGGTTAAACCTTGATGATTTTTCCGTACACATGTTATCTCATTTTGATCATCATTATTATTATTGTTGTTGTTGTTATTTTTATTATTATTAATCTTCATTGAACTCTCTTCAAAAAGGAGCAAAGTATTTCATGTCATTATTATTGTTATTAATATTAGTATTTATTATTATTCATCCTCATTGAACTCCCTTCAGAAGGAAGGAGAAAAATATTTCATGTTATGCACTGAATGGACACTTCTTTTAAAGTGTCATTTAAATATTCTCTGCCATATACAGGTAACTGGCACTTAGTAGATAGGATGGCATCTCCAACTCCTCCTGGCTACATACAGTTCACTGAAAGGATTTTGACACCTTTCTTGTTACTCAGACTCAGACCTATTATTTATGCCAAATCACCATTGCTACACATGCAGAGACATTAATTCTCCCTTTCCTCCCTGAACCAGTACTCTGGAGTTCCACACAAATCCTGAATTTCCTTGCATTTCATGAATGTCCCTATTTTCATTTCCTAGAACATCTTTATTATTGCTTTCCTAGGAGCTGAGTTGGGTCATCACTTGAAAATGAAGTTGTTATGAAATAGCCGTTTTGACAGATGGCATAAGCAGAACAGCAAATCAAATCTGCTCCAATGTTTTAATGGCAACAGGGAATTATCACCATGCTACTAAATGAAGCTCTTAAAAGTGCAGTCAGTAAAGCGGGTGCTGCGCTGAAATGACAGTTTCCAGAATTCTAACTCAGCGAGGCACAAATAGTAGCTGCCGTGGCTGACAGCTAGTGAAATATGCCTCAAAGGAAGTTCACAAACAGGTTTGCCAGGAGACTATCTCATTCCTTATAAAGCTGCTTTCTGATAATGTTGTTTGGACTCACTATGCATCCGTGGAAAATGTTAAATAAACACTGCCCAGGGTTTAATGTATTTTTTTTTTTAAGTCAGAGTCTTCTCAACAGTGCCTCACGTGTTTGAAAGAGCCATTCCAATTCCTTGCATGTTGCATTCAATTTTTGGAGGTTGGTTAATTCCTGGTGAAAAAAAATTAACCCCAGAAATGTTACTCACCACTGTAAGTCAGTAGTTTGTAAGAAAATACTTAAAAACTGTAAATGAGTGCACTTGGGATACATTTTTATTCATTTAATCTTTGGAGCCCTAAATTTGACACCATTTAGATACAATATAAAATCTCAGTTTGTCAATCCCTATTAGCTCTAAGTACATTGGGTTTGAATTAGCATAGATATGTAACTACAATAACTGCCTCAAGTGGAGGAATTTATGGAGCGGCTTGATTTCATGTCTAAATATTTGGCTTGGTTTTCCAATATACTGAATATCCTCAAACCCATTAGATTTTAGCTAGAGCAATATGAATAAAATGTCATGGATTTATGAGTGTTCAGTGCATCTGAAAGTCAGTCCAGTCCTCCTTTGAGATGGGCACAGAAGTCGCTAAAGAAGCTTTTCAAATTTTAGAGAAAAGTAGGGAATACTGAAAAAAATGTTCTGTTCATACCTGGAATGCCATGTCATCATTTTTTCAGCTTACTAAGATTTTCCTTGTTCTTTTAAACATTCAGGGAGACAGAACACCTCAGGGATGGAGAAGCTGCACTGAGCTCCCTGCATAGCACTGTTTTACTCACACTTCAGCAAGGAATCACTTTTTCCATTGGCCTTTATTCATAGAATAGTTTGGGTTCAAAGGGACCTTTAAAGTTTACCCAGTGCAGCCTCACTGACACAGGGAGGAACATCTTACACAGTCTATTCTAGTGACTCACCAGCATCACTGTAAAAAACTTCTTCCTTATATCCAATATTAATCTATTCTCTTTCGATTTAAAACTATTTCCCCTGGTCCTGTCACTACAGGCTTTGATAAAAGGTCTCTCTCCCTCTTTCTTATAAGCTCCCTTTAAGTATGGAAAGTCTGTATTGGGTTTTCCTGGAGCCTTCTCTTCTCCAGGCTAGACAAGCCCAACTCTCTCAGCCTGTCTTCATAAGAGGTGTTCCAGTCCTGTGGTCAACTTGGTGGCCCTCCTCTGGACTTGCTCCAGCAGGTCCATGTCCTTCCTATGTTAGAGGCCTCATGCCTTGGGAAGGAGATACCTGTATTTCTCTGAAATGCTTTTCTAGTTTGGACATGTTTTCCTTAACTGCACTAGTGTTTGGGTATTTCTTTTAGTAATATGGCAAATGGCAAAGTGTGGATCGGTGCAAGTATAACAAGAGAATGAACATTTTTCTTAAAATCTTTTCTCAAAGCCATTGCAGCTTCTGCTCAGAATACTTGTATGGAGAGGTTTCTTACCCCAAGTGTGTTGTTAACATTGCTTACATCTTCTTGTAATATCCTCTCCTACTGTGAAAATAATTCCACTGTTCAGATCTTCCAAATGAACCTGTTACCTCAGTTGAAGTAGGTAGTACTTGACTTGTCTTATCATCTTTCAGTTCTTTGAAAACAAAAAAATTACCCTTAAGTACAGCTAACCATAACAGTAGCCTTATTTGCTTGCCTAGTCTTATTAAAAGACAACAAGAAAGTTGTTTGTTATACACTCAGGTGAGTTATGACCATGGGTGCCGAATGACATCAACGTGTGTCATAACAAAGTAATGCAGGAAATGAATAAAGAAACCAAAAAAACACCCCCCAAAATAAAAAACACCCGAGCTGGGAAGAATCTCTTTCAAAGCTGAACATCATTGTTTAGTTATTTGCTTGCCATTTTAATAATGCCTTCTGTTCGTGATGCTGCGTGTTGTCTAGGAAACACAAACTTACTCTACAATCACTGATAACACTCTTGAGATATGGGGATTTCCAGGGGAATCATTATATTAAAGTGTTACATGTTTCTTAAAAATTTCTTTGTTATAGAAAAAGAGAAAAGATATTGCAAACAGGTTATTAAAGTCGCCTAATTTGATGAGAAGTATGCATGCAGTTTAAGTTTTCTGCTTCTAGTGAGGAGTGTAGAAGCAGCTGTACAGTGTTTTCTATTTGTCATGGAGACTGTTCAGAGGAGATGTGAACATTGATCAGATGGCTATATATGTATCTTGATGTCTCAGATCACTTTGCCTGATAAACCAAGTGACTGGTTCACTGCATCCCCTGTGGAATTAAATTTTCCTGGCTAAGAAGTCTGGACAATAATAATTAAACTAATTTAGATCAATATGGTTGGGATCAAGCTTAAAAATGCTATGGGTCGGTGACATCTTAAGAATAATTATCCAGTCAAAGGGGTGTAAAGATTCCTATATAAAAATTATAAATGAATTTTAAAAACTAAAATAAACTCCCTTTCATTGAAATGCCTTTCACTGAAGTGGATTAAAGGCGTAACTCGTAATCAATAGCATCCTGAATAAAATTGATACCATATAAATCATATGGATTTTAAATCACATCATTTACTTATTCTTTCTGTCACTCTGTTCTGTTCCTCTCCCTTCCTTTCTTGTTCTTATTTTCCTCCTATTTCCATCTGGAAAACTTCTATTTCATCATTTAAAGATGCTCCAGTGGATTTGATCGTCACCGGCAAGATTGGGTAGACAGTGGCTGCCCTGAAGAGGTATGTGAGTAGTTTACATCCTCAGCCCATCGGAGGCAATTTATATAGCTATGATGCTTTTGATTAAATTAATCAGATTATAAAGCCTGGTTTCAAGGCCAAACACGTGCTATATTTATCATTCAGGGGAAATTCTATAAGGCATAACAAAGAAGAGTAGTCTGAGCAATTTCGCTCCCCATTTGAGGGATTAAAATGGACAAAAATTGAAATTGTATCTTTGAGAAACTACTTTACCTAAAAAAACAAAAAAAGTCAGAAAGCCTCCTCCAAAATGGTGTCCCTGCACTAATTTTCTTTTAGATCCCTGACTTTCGAGAGAAAAGGGGAAGAGACTGTTATGTTCCTCTCTTCAGAAAACCCTTTGCCAGAGTAGTATCAAGTAAAAAACACACATTGCATTTTGATTATGAAATCTGGCCAAATCATTTAGAAAGGAAGAAATTACACAGATGAATTCAGAGATAAAATAAAAATAATAATTTTAAAAACTTTTAAAAGCCCTTACACAAGCAACCTACATGGCATTTTGATTTCTTTTCATGGAGATGCAGTGAGAGGATGAGAAAAATATGTGACTGTGGTAGTGGTGAGCTGTCAAACTGGAACCATAAGCCTCCTCTGAAAGTTATTTGGGGCGCTCCTAGGCCAGACAAACTAATTTTCAAGAAACATTTATAAATATGCTGATGATGATTCTTTTCCAGTTTAAAGACCCCTTTACAACAGATTTTGGGTTGGGGGTTGGGGTTTTTTTTTCATTTTCTTTCAGATTTTTTTTTCCATTTTGGGATTGTGGTAATAGGAACAAATTAATTTATGTCACTTTTAATCTTCTGGTGGCCATAAAAAAAAGGCAGTTATTTTTCCATTTTTGCTGAACAGGCTAAATTTTCTCATAAGTTTCTGCAACACAGCCCTTCTGAAATGTCAGGTGAAACCTGGGGCAAAACATAGCCCCAAGTGTCTAGTTAAAAGTGTCTAGAAAAGCACATTCTGTTTTATTTTCAGTAGAAGGAAAGAGGAATAATGTTATAAATCCAGAGTAATTGAAGAAGTTTTTTCTTATTACTCTAATTGCAAAATAACTGCAACCTACATACTGCCTCGTTACATGGCCTTCAGCTTTGCAGTTTATCATCTGCTGATTCAAAAGCAAAATTTCTGAGAGATTTATTTGTCTGTGAGGGGCAAACGCTTTAAGAATATAAAATAAAAGTTACTGGAGCACGTGTTATTGTAGTGCACAACCCTTATACTGCTTTAATCTGGATTATAATCAACTAGGATCCGGTTGTGCTTGTAAATGAAGTCCTCCAAAAACTTCTCTCTGCAGGACAGTAACATCCCATTCTGCCTCTCCTTTCTTGTTTCAGTCCAGCCAGTGCTCCAAGGTTTTGTACACAATCTGAGAGGAAATTGTCAATTCACTAGGTGTATCTGAGAAATTAATAGTTTAATTTGCACAGTTTCAGGCTCCTTGGTGGCAGTTCAGTGTTCAACTTTTGGGCTCTATGGAGTAGAAGCAAGAACTTATTTGGCATCTTCCAGAATTGTGCCTGAGCTGACTGCTAGAGTTCAGTGAGGGATCAATAATTAGCACACAGTGGTTAATTCTGGATGCCTTCACTCAAGAGGATGAATAACGAGCATTCTCACAGTAACAATCTTATTTTTCATCGAGATTTTGAGCTAAATTTTTATTAAAATGCATCTGTGAAATTACCAGTAGATTTCAAGAAAAATACAAAAAAAAAAAAAAGAATAATTATCCTGCAGGTACTGATACCTTTCTTTAATGTAATAAATTGTTTCTGGTAAAACAGAGAACAATAAAATACCTATGCATATCAAAAGAAAGACAATGCCCACTAGGTTCTGACAGCCAGATTTCAATAAAATGAAATAAGTGTTTGCAGGACTCCACTTTTCACTCTTCTCATTAAAATGAATTGGGACAGCAGGAGTTAGATGCAATTCCCATATTTGCTGCGAGATAATTGGATATATTTTCCTGCAAAACTGTGTGCACCATAAAAGAAATTATTCATTACACCTGCACAATTTAAAAATAACTTGGGGGGAAATTAAAAAAAAGAAAGCAAAAAAAAAGCAAGCAGACTCTCTACTTGTATCAAAATATTTGCCCATGCAAATAAGTTTTAAATTATTATGTGATGGTGACTGTTATTTGTAGTATGCTAATGTTTTATAATACATGAAATTTTAATATTATGTAGAATTAATAGGCATACAGTGAATGGATTGCTTTTTTGTAGTAAATAAATATTCTATTGGCTGAATAAATGCACGTATTTTACACATATATGTGTGTTCTTCCGTGATAATTGCATGTAAACCTAATTAAATGCTCCAGTTAATTACACATTTTTCACTACGAAGAGCTACTATTTAATTCCCACATACCTTTTTTTAACATATGTCATGGCACTTGGATTGATGGCAGTGACCTTTCATAATAGAAAAGTCTGAATTATAAACTCAGATGTAAAAATCTGATTGAGGGAAATAACAAGTTTGGCAATCTGGGGTGACTTTGAAGCCCTGTCAGTAACAATTAAGAACTGTACATTTTGCAGATAAATGAAAAAATGTATGTTGCTGAATGCTTTGTAGATTACTTGAAAGGGAAAAAAAAATAAAATTAAAACAAAAAACTCTTGAAATTTCTTGATCTAGGGTGTCTATTTTCACTCTTTTTATCACAGCAGCTCATCCATGCTTGAATTCTTCATTCTTGACAGTTTCCACTGAGAATTAATTTTCTCTTCCCTGTTTCTGTTGTTTCCCGACAGTCAAAAGATAAGATTTGTGAGAAGAATATAGACACAACTGAAACACCTCTGTACTCCACCACCACCCTTCTGCCAACCACCACAAGGTTCAGAGTATTAACAACCACCAGAGGATCCACCACTTCCCACCTGCCAACTAGTCTGCCTACAGAAGGTGATGAGCATACACTGCATTTTTACACATGAAAAAAAGGAATTTACAAATTTAAAATTTATAGAAAGAAAATTGTTTCCTTTAAATATGCGTTCATGATGACCTTTTCCCCCTGGAGCAGCAGGAGTTGGGAATTGCAGTCAAGGCTCTCTCTGCTGCTGCTTTTAAATTGCTCACTCTGGTGCCACTGAGATGCAAAGGGAATGAGGGCTGGAGGAGAGGATGCTGCTGGCAAATCAAGGATGAGTCAGGCAGACTTGTGGAAAACTTGAGGTTACAATGACATTTTATGTTCCTTTACCTTCAGGCTATAGTCCAAAACCTGCTGAAAAGTATTAGTAAAGGTCCCTGCTAAATCTAGAAGAAATTCCCTTCACAAGTCCCATCACAGACTTAATGAATTTTTAATTCTTTTATGGATTCTATTTTGCCAGATGAAAATTGTAGATAACCTAAATGAAGCACCTCTTTGAAATATGCCTGTTCAGTTGACACTATTCTATTCATTTAGTGCTCACTGTTGTGAAATAGTTTTCTCTAGGCTTCTGAACCAAATTAACTGGGTAAGTGATGGTGAATCAGTTCTCATCCTTGTTCCACTGGCTGCTTAAATCTTGCCTTTTTGAGCTTGGGATATCCTGCTTTCCTGATTTTGGAGAAAATTCATCTGGGCAAGAAAGCTAACTCCGATTAATCAAGGAACATCTATAAAATGTACGTGTTGTGTGCATTTGTTGAAATTTTATGGTATCATCAGAAAAGGTACTAGGTACAGGCAGGATTTCCAAGTAGCCTGTGAAAGGAAAATCTAAGCTCAAGGCCTGTCAAGGTGGGAATCTACTGATAAGAAAGGCTGGTTTTGTTTGAATCAATAAAAGGTTAGAAACTGTCTGTAAAGCATTAGGACTGTGTTAAAAGGAATGTTCTCTGACATTTTGTTCACTAAAATTCACAAGAAAAAGAGGAACATGGAAGTGAATAAGATTTCACATTAGTAGACCTTTTCAAAGTTCTTGAAAAAGGAACTAAGTCTTTGTCTTACTTTATTGTCCTATGTTGGTTCAAATGGTCCTTAATATGATAGAATGCTCAAGCTACGTATGACCATGTTAAATATATTAATTATTTGTAAACATTATGAGACAGTCTCTAGTGCCCTTATTTGCTAGTGTTTTGAATCCTCCTGAATGTTTTAACACTCTCTTCTTTTTAGTGGTAAGAAAGTGTAGTGCTCAGTTTAAGAAACACCACAATCTAGTTCTCTTTGAGTTGAATACCAAATAATTTTCTGGTTATGGAATTTCTTTGACATTAGAAACTGATAACTAAAATGATTCATGACCTAGAAAAATGCATTTTCCTTCAACTAACTGTGAATTTCCTTTATAGATGACACCAAGATAGCACTGCATCTAAAAGATAATGGAGGTAAGAGATTTTTTTTCTTCTGTAAATAGTGTCAGTATTTTGTCAAATTATACCTCACTGAACTTCATTAATCAAAATCAGATTGTAGAAATCGTTTTTACCAGACTCTCAAGGGACTCCAGCATCCCATATCTGTGTGGAAGATAAGTAGGGCAAAAAAGCTTATAGGAGCTGCTTAGGAAACTAAACATTTACAACTCTCTTTATAATTCTATAATAAAAGAGCAGGTTTAATTATGGACATATTAAGTAATTTTAATTGAAATAATACCGCTATTGTCTAATAATGCAGTATTAATGCAGTTATTTACTATAATAATGCAGTATTACTTAACTGTATTGAGACTATATGATGCTAATTCTAAATAATAATATTTTGGTATAAAGGAATTCATAGTAGTGAATTATTACATGACATTTTGTTCATGAGCACACCCATTTTACAACTATGTCTGTACTGGCAGAGTTTCTGTATTTCTCGATGTGCATTCCCTGTGCAAGTAAGATCACCTTGTCATACTGATAAAGGCCACTGTTAAATGAGGCTCTGCAGGGGACTGCTTTTGTCATCGTCTTTGTGAGTTCAAGCACTGAGACCTGAGGTTTGTTCCTTCTCCCTTTGAAGTGGATGAGAATTCCCCTATTAGAGTAGGACTGCGTTGTTAGATGTCTCCTGCGCCTCTGTTCACTGCCAACGTAGAGCTTGCTGAGGTGAAAGGGAAGATTTGGGTTCATTTCTGCAGGCTTCAGAATGGTCTATCAAAGCAGAGGATGATTTGCTGAGCAAATTTAAGTAAATCATATTTCCCCTGATATAAAGGGAAATATTATTGGCTCTGATTGCCTTTCCAAGCAGGGAGCACCAAGTTTCTCTCATGGGTCAGGGGAACAGGCAGCCAAGTGTGGCAGCAGGCACAGGCAGGGAACAGGGTGACTCCAGCAGCTCAGGGGAAGTAGCTGGGGTCAACCCTGGTCTAGTGACCATCAGCTGAGTCTGCAGCAATGAGGCAGACACAGGGCCAAGGCAAGGTGGCACCGCTGCCAACAGCACAGCTCAGGCAAGGACCAGAGGAAGCAGCTGTCATCAGTGGTCCCACAAAAAGTGATATGATGAACCAGGTCTGTACAGGGATTCTGCAGCAGCAAAAGGATAAACAGCTCCAAGGCCCATCCAAGGAGGCATGGTCCATGGACAGGATGGGAGACAAGCCTTCAGCGTTGGCCCAGGACACAAGATCAGAGATGGGACTGAATATAGATTCATTTGCAACATAGCTTAGATTTGGACCTGAGCTTACACAGAGTACCCAATGTCATGGGCAGAGGTCCGACATACAGCAGTTCAGAGCAGCTGAGATAGAGAAGTTTCTCAGGACCCTCACAGAGAATTATTCAAGTTCTGAAAAAACAGAGTGCAGATGCCTTTTAGCTTGTTGGTCTGTTTTCCTGTCATTTTTTTTCAGTCATATTCAGCCATTACTTTCTACATCCCTCAAACTTGAGATCAGTTCACTCCACAGGGGGTGGTTGTCATCCTCTTCCTTGCCATTGTCTCCTCTGTCATTTTGCTGTCACTAAGCCCAGCATACCTGGTCACATACTGTATTGGGCATTGCATTGTCCATTTGTTGGCAGTGGTGTTGTTTGACATTGCTTTGACACAAAAGTGATCCCTTGGAATAAGGTGACCTGTAAATTCAGGGTGGTACTTTTAGGCATTTTGTCTACAAAAATGCCCCTGAAACTTTCTCTCTTGGTATCAAATTGCTTTTTATTTTATTGTGAAAAGTGCTTCAGTGCTCTTAGAGGTCAACAGTCAGCACTTCATTCTCCTCTCCCCTGTCTGCTGTGTACAGAAGGTGTATTCCTGGCTGAACTGTGCCCACACTCTGCCCTGGGAGCCAACGCTCCATGGCAGGTAGCTGACCCAGGACCAGGCAGCTCTCCATCATGAATATCTCATACACAGCTCAAAGTAGTATGCTGTTATACAAAAAACAGTTCCAAAAGTGGGGGTTAGAAATCACATCCAAGTTTCTTTCAGTTTAGCAATTGCAACAGGATTGTTTTTTCACTTGTCTGTTCTGTGCCCAAGATCTGAAAAGAAAAACTCTGTTAGAGGGTTGAATCCTAGAGCAAGTGATAGATGGCTGTGGCCTACTTCGTAGGTGAGGTGTAGGGTCTGAGGCATGGGTTATCTCAAATATAGAAAGTTCATTTCCACAGAGAAAGCTGCTGCATTTTAGGAGGACAAAAACAACACCTCATGTTATTATTCATTTTCCTCGAACTGTTCCTTTTATTCTCAAATATTGAAAAAATTGAAAATTACTTCAAATACAAAAGCAAAGCAACACTCCAGGATTTCTTATCCACACAGTAAACGTAGCTTTTAATTTGAGAAGTTCTTTTTGATGAATCTTCAATTATGCATTGAATTTTCCAGTGTCCCCTAGATTAGACTCAGATAAAACCTCTGCAGCCGCAGGCACATTCTTTGATTCTCTGTGGTTTGTCAGCCTTTCATAAAGAGTAGATTATTCCAGGTCACGAATACAGGGTCTTTACTTTCTCACACTAAATCCTTTAAAACTCTAATGAAAGGGAACCCTTTATAATGGAAAACCAAAGCTATATTGGATCAATGATTGCCTATAGTTTGATGTGTCCTGGGGTGAAAGCAGTCAATATCTGGTGTTAGGGAGAACAAAAGGATTCCATAGAAATTCTGCATCTCACCTCTATCTAGAACTTTCGAAACCAAATATTTATAAATTTATAAATTACTGTAAATTTAAATTAAATTTTTTGTTCTGATCATACCGCTTTTACCTTTTAATTATATGAGAAAATCTTTTGCAACTGTGTTGTAATCCATCCACAATTTTGTGGCATGTTTTAATGTACATTTCAAGTTTGCTTGGTTTTCTTTCCTCTGCCTGCCCTCTTTCTTTACAGACAAAACAGATGCCTACTACATACATGCTCAAACCATTTTAAAATACAGCTGGCATGCCATCACAATTTTTGTTATATCTTGGTTCTCCTAAAAATAACAAGCATTTTATAAGTTCTAAGAGATATCCAGCACTACAAACATACATTTTTTATTAGTAATTTCAGATTCTGTTGGTTTTTCATTTTTCTTGAAATTTAACACAATTGACTAAACAGTTTAAAAGCCTAATTTTTCATAAAAATTGTGAGTAATTGGCCATGGCTATCCCGTAATTCAGTATTTTCTTGCTGAGAACTCCTTGGTGGATGATTTAAATGATTGGCCAGCACACAAAGACATTTTATTTGACATTTTAAGACATTTTGTTGTGATGATTTGATTGTTATGAGTTCCCCACAGTCCTTTGGCTTTAAAACTCAGAAAAAAAATCTATGTCTGTTGAACAGCAGGTATCAGACGAAGTGCTACACTTCTCATTCATCAAGATGTACAGAAATTTCTTTTTCACAATAGGAAGGCTCTTAAAAAAAATGACAAAACCACCTGAGGAAGAAAGCTGTTTTATTTATTTCTTAACAAGTTCATACCACCATATGTAGTTCTGGGAACTGTCAGTATCATGCTATTTTCAGTCACGTCTGGACATTTTCAAAGATGTCTACATTCAAATACCAGAGGTGTACAGGATTAACACTTGTACTATATAGTGCTTAATTTGATTTTGAGATATTAGGAAACTCAATAAGAAATGACCAAAATGTAGACCCAACTTTTGGAAAAAAGAAAACTTTTATGTACTTTATATCACTGATAAACTTACCCAAGACTATTTTTTTCCAATAGCGCCTTATGTCTGGAAACGAGCTTCTGTTAGTCGTCTGTCTGCTTAACTTCTCTTAAAAAACACAGTCTGAGCTGCTCCAAACTATGGAGAAAACATAGTCCTTTTTTTTCTTGTGTACCCTGAACTCCAGCTGCAAGATATTAAACACTGGCTAGTGCCTGATAAGAGTCATATAACTTATTTCTTTCTAATATGCTAAATTTCTAAATGATTCAGAAAAAGAGAACCGTTTCACAAAAGAGATCAGACAACCTTTTAGGCAAAACAAATATTTTTGACATAGAAGAAGTTATTATGACAACACACTCCAAAACCAGGTGACTCTGCTTAACAGGTCACTGTGAATTAGCTGTCTTCTTCAATTTTAAAGTAAAATATAATAAATTAAAAATTTATAAACATAACCGTTGTGGTGGCTTAAAAATGTTTAAAGTGGACTTTGTGTAAGATAAGATTGACAAGATATGGCTTTGTTTTATTGCCAGGACTTAGTCTAACCACAAGAAATGACCTTCCAGAGGCTTCATCTCATCTGCTGTTAGCCAGGAAGCCACAAGCTGTTCTTTTAGGCCTTTCTCCTACCCAGTAGTGAGCAGCTGGCAAGGGGAAGTAATTAATGTCATGCTAAAAGAAGTGCCCAAACTGGGATATGTTAGTATATAGAGGTGCCTAACTCCACCACCTGCAGAAAAAAATCTAAATTACATGCTAAGGGTGGACATCTAACTTGTAGGTATCCAAGGTTTCCTTAAATTAGTTCTCTTCAGGGTGTCCTAGCTAATGTGCAACCTCCTCATGCATCAGACACGGGAAGAAAGAGATCTTACCTACTGTATGCAGTGGCCAGGGAGCTACATGCAAGTTTTTTTAAAGCAAGTACAAATGAAAAGTGCTGAACTCATCCATTCTGATTAAAAAAAAATAGAATATTGTGTTAATAATCTTTATTCTTATTGGTGGAATTAATGGACTCTGTTATTTTCCATTGGTTTCGTGGTACTTTGAATTGTACTTAAATGTTTCTTAGAATAAGGCATTTGTGTCTTTTCCAGAATTTTTGTATCTCTACTGCAATCCCAGTTTTGTTGTTATCATCTTATTGCAGCTATGATCACAAAGATATGTAAAAAAAATCAATCCAGTCAGCAGAGAGTCAATCAAATAATGGCAGAGGTTTTCCAAAGTAATAGCACTGGCATGGAAATAACCACTAGAAAGAAAATGTCACTTCCTGCTCAAGCACAAAATGGCAATTTTGTATCTTATTAAGCCTCATATGTCACATTAAAGAAGCATGATGTTAAAAAAACAGAACAGCTATGTATAGACACTTCAACTTATATTGAAGTCTAGCATGCTAGTTTAGTTTTTCTTTGGTTTTCTAAGACAGATATAAAATGATACATGGTACCCTACTCTTACAGTGGTCATGACTTTGCTGTAAAGGCACACAGCTGACTTTGTTACACATTTACATTTTGTTGACTTTGCACCCGATCAAAGGGTTAATGTGAAAACCACATGTAGCTGTAAATGCAGATTTTAAGGAAGGCTACATGTAAAAAAAATGGATACATTTTTAAGAAAAGGCAGGATTACTTAATTTTTTATCTTGTCATCTGCTCCTGTTGCTCACAGTACTGTCTGTTGCTGTCACAGAGCTGTCACAGATCCTGTGATCTTCTTTCTTTTTGCCTTCCTATTCTACACGCAGTTAACCCAATTTTGCAGTTAGTAGCCTCCTCCAATCTCCTCTACACTGCCCACTCCTCTTTGACATTGGTGTGCATGGGTTACTGTTAAGAATGGGAAAAATGAAGGCCAAATGAAGGAAGGCTAATATAGTTGTACATTTTGACCTGAAATAGCTGAAGTTTTTCTGTCTCCCAAAGGTGTGGTGGGCATGGGGGTGAGTAACTCTACAGGCATTAGGCACAGCATTAGAGAGGACCAGCCTGCTTGACCCCTATTGTGTTGTGTTTGCTTTCAGTAGGGTTAAGATGAGTCAGTGGGGTGACAGAATTGAAATTCTTATAAATAGCTAACTTTTTGCTGATCTAGATTTGTCAGCTGCCTTTACAGGCAAACGGTGTGGTTCTTCATGGTACAATATTGAGCTTTGTAATGACAACTGTTTGATGCTACTAAGTATTGTAATGGCTTACATGGTCTCAAACAGCTCAAACTAAAATTAATACAGATGACAAGTGTTGTAGCATTAGGTGATATTTTAGAGCAGAAGAATGAAAGCCCTTAGCTAACATATTTAGAGTACTGTCATCCTATAAACAGAGGGATTTGATTGTAATGCACTCTCATCAATTTACTACACTAAGCAGTTGATCAATCTTGGAGAGACTTACTGAGTTGCCCTGAGTCCTACAGAAAATTGATAGCAAAGCCAGATACTGAATTCTGATTTGTGTGTTATAGTTCATAATATTATCACTCAGAGACCACCTTTTGTTTCTTACATGCAATTGGAAATCAATTTTTAAAGCATTAGCTGAGCCATAACTTTATAAATCATCATGAAACCAAGTAAGGTGTAGCAATGGCTTAACCTCAAAATGTTAACAAATGCTAAGGGATTGAACCCATAAATCAAGAAAATCACACACCATTACTGTGAATAAGTCGAGGACTCCAGAGCATGCTGTTCCTAAAAGAGGTGGAGAAAAAATTTTATGGGGATTCCCTTGAGTCTCTGGAGAATCCTTCCAACTGTACATTCCCTTATTCCCTCCCACAGGTCATTAATCATCTTTGCAGGAATCTGCCTTATGTACAGGGAAAAAGCTTGAGTCTGAAGAACCATATATCTGCCCCATAAAGCAAGGTAGATTTGCATTCCAGATGTAAATGGAGGCCCAGAAAAGGGGAAAAACCTGGTGACTCTATTGAGCTCACTGTACCTGTAACCCTGTGTGTTCAGCTGTCCTAAACATTATGTCCTCCCTCTTGGCAGGAGCCTCTTAATTCAAACCCACAGCCATGCAAACAGGAGAGGTACAGTTTCCAGGCTACAAATGACAGATGTAATAGGGTGGAGGGCTGGTGAGGGATCTTGATCTGTGGTGCATGTTAACCCCAGATCATGCAACAAGAGAAGATTCCTGCTTTTGGGCTGACCAAAAAGGAGAAAATTCAGTTTTCTGGTAAAAAGAGGAAAGAAAAGATCAGTGTTCAGTACTGAGTTGTCATCTTCAGGCTGATTGCTACTATCTAAGTTATCTATATCCCTGGCTTTGTGTGTCAGTCAGGAGGGTCAAATAAGGTACTGCATTTTAGCCCCTAGTGATTCATGTTCATGGAAGTGAGTTTGAATCAGAAGTTCAACTCCAATGGAGTTTTTCTAGATGATTTTTCCATCTGATCAAAATGCAAGAGTAAAAAGGAATGCCATGGCTTTTGGAAGGGAATGCAAAATTTTATTTTCCAAGTCTACACAATTAAAGTCCACTTTTTTGTCTGTCATTCACCTTTTGTTCCTTGACAAATTATATAAAGGGAATTTTCTAGCCAGGAAGTACCAGAAGTTCATCTATTTTCCCTCAATTTTCCTGTAAAATACTTTGTATCTCTGCTCTCACAGACAGAGATATTAATCTCTGGAAATTAAATTCTTTTCCCTCTCATAAGAGGGGTAAATGTGTGCATCAAATTTTTTTCTCATTTATAAAACTATCACAGTAGAAACTTTTTGTAAACCTTAAATTTAGGTAATATAAAACAATATATTTCATTATTTTGCCGATCTCAAGGGTTAATATGCAGTTATGAGAAAAATAATGTTGACAATGTATTCTCAATGCATTTACAGACAGAAAGTAGCAGTTTGTAAACACTAAAAAGCAGTCTCAGCTTGTAGATACCTTTGTTCTGTTAAGTCAGCATTGCAGTCCGTGTGTGCCCTGTCAAGACAAGATTTTCATTCCCTGAGGTTTTTTTGTTTTCCTGCTTCAAAAGAAGCTAGCCCCACCATAACAGGAGACATAATGCAGCTATTTTAAATCAAAGATTTTATAGTCTTTATGTGTTTATCGTGGAAACAATAAGAACATTTTTATTGTGTTTTCACTTTTATTTTTTAAACAACATTCCAGCAGCACAATAGTTGTTTCATGTTTGGATTCTGTGCTTCTGTATTAAGGAAAAAAAGGTACTTGTTCTTTTTTCCCAGTCATTCAGCACCTAATGAGAAGCAGACTGACCTTGGAGATATTAACAGGCTCCTCCTGCTTAAAAGTTTTATGCATTCAAGAGTTTGAGAAGGAACTATAAATAGAGTATATTATATGTAAAAATTGCTTCTTGAGCATACGAAAAGAAAAGTTTGGTGAAAGTTCCATTGAGAATACTCCTTTTGGGAAAGGATTGGTCATAAAACAAATAGCCTCCCAGGGGTTTAGCCTTGCCTGGAACAAAAGATGTACTTGTGGTAATCTTAGTAAGATTTCTACACCTGAAAAAGTTTCAAAGTCCTTGTTTTTTCATTTCCATTGGTGGCTTTTTAAAAGAACTGACAGTTGATTTTGCAGCAAAGAGTATTTTCAATGTTGACAACGCTGTTTATTGTCTCTGTGCAAAGAAAGTGAAATCAATTTCTCATGAGTATTTGAGCCCTGGGGTCAATGGACTGAATTTCAATTATGGAAATTACAAGTTACTTACACTTGTTGTAATTTAAGGAAAGCATTCCTTCTGTTTCATTATTTTTTGCATTGGCATTCTGCTCACTTCACTGATGCCCACACAGTGCTCCACCTTCAGCTAGCAGAAATCTGGGCAGGCAGTTGTCACCTGTTTTGTTTCAAAGAGATGGTGTTCTAGTTGTAAAGCTGGATGCTGAAAGCTCAGAAAATATCAGATCAAAAGGGATTAAATTGATGACCTTCACAAAGTAGTTAGGGCCTTCGTTGAAGTCCACCATTTTTTAATATGCAGAATATGATGTTATGCCTTCCACCATAACATAGTAACAATAGAAATTGCTCATTTAGTTCAAATCAGCCTGAAAATGGGTACAAGTCACAAAGTAGTTTTTGATACACCAATGTGACATTGAGTAAAGAATATGTAATTGTCAAAATGACAATTATGAGGCAAAGAAGCTATGAATCATCTGCTCCTTTGTGGCAGCAGTTGCTTCTCAGTAGGTTGACTCACAACTGTTCACCAGTAGGAATCAGTAGTCCAACCAAGAGGTTGTACAATCAAGCAGGCCTTTTCTGATGGTCTTTCAGTTACCTAATTTCCATTTATATGGCAATTTGAGATATACGTACAGGTACTACATATTGTTACAGTGCATGAACAGATACTAAAACTGGCATTTCTATACATTCATCTAATCTCAGATGAAGTGAATAATAATGGCCATGTCAAGTCAAAGATTCTCCTTTCTGAAAATAAGAGGAACCTTTTTTGGGGTCGCCTTTCTTTTCTGTCTTCTCCATGAATCCTTCATCCTTTTTTATATAGTGCTATAACTACTAGGAAGTATTTTAATGACCCTTTGGGAGATCATTTGAAAATAGATCTTCCAGATCCTAGGCAATATCTCCTTTCCTCCACTTCAGTATAAAGAACTGCCTGGAAATTTTCACTGTATGTACTGTGTTAAAGAAATTTAAAAATAAATAAAATCAAACAGGGCTGACACTGCTTCTCCATTTCAAAAGCTCCTATACATTAATGTAAAGCAAATGCCTTTGTTGTATTTAGGCAGGGAGAGACCTGGTTCTTGGATCCTGTTCATGTGCAAACTCAAAATTCATGTCCAAAATCAGTACAATTAAAACTGAAGTTCCTGTGTGAACAGATACTCATGAACTTTTAAAAAGAAAGATACCTTCAGGATTAGGCTGTACCTGAGTGGGGATCATGCTTGCAATTTTTTATTAAAATCAGTAATGCTTCTCACATCTTAGTTTAACTTCCCAATTAATTGGGATCTTTATCTTCTGATTCTGTTACTCAGGTCCTAACTCCACAAAGTATCGCTGACTTTATGGGAAAAAACAGCAACGCTGTGGGGTTTTGATTGTCCTAAATGAAGATTGAGAAAATATGGACAAAAGCAAGGGATATGTACATTAATCCCTTCTCTGGCCCCAGAGATTCATAACTGTTACATGGAGTAATAGTCAAATATATGTCTTGGCTAAGATAATGCATCTTCATTTTCCTTTTCTCCCTCTTGTTGCAATGGTGCCATGTAATCTGCTGGGTGACGAGCCGTGCAGCCTCCCTTGGTCTGGTGAGAAATGTGCTGCCATTCATGGATGTATGAGCTGTAGCACTCTGATTAACTGTTCCTCTTTTCTTTTATTGCTCCTCATGCAAGACATTTACCACTTCCTGCATCAATATGCCTTTCTTCTGTTTTTTTCCAATTCTCTTTTTTGACATGACCATGGAGTGTTCTACTTCAATCTGATGAATGGTAAAAGACCATGTACACTTATATTTGTTGTTATTGTTGTTACTATTAATAACAATGCCAGTGATCTTTTTGAAGTGATGCTCATAACCTGATATCGGTCTTCAAAGAACAAATGAAAGGGAGTCCCTGTCCTCTAAGAGCATAGAACTCTAAGACAACCAAACAAATAGTTCAAGGCGATAGGTACAGCAAAAACAATGACTGCAGAAAGCAGTGATTTTCATTATAGTCAGCTTGGCAAACAAGCATGGTGAGAAAAAATTTTAAAGTGGAACTGAAAGAAAATTTCTCATAAGCAAGACCAAAGACAGGTATTGTATGGAGTAAGGCATGGAAGTGATTAGAAGGATTTCCAGAAAAGCAGAAAGCAGTGGGAATATCCCATGAACTCAGAGAATATGCTGAGTTGGAAGGGACCCACAAGGACCATCAAGTCCAACTGTGGCCTTACGCTGAACCGTCCCCAAGAATCACACCATGTGTCCAAGAGCATTGTCCAAACGTTTCTCAAACTGTGTCAGGCTTGGTGCTGTGACTACTTCCCTGGGGAGCCCAGCCATCCTCTGGGTGAAGAACCTTTAGGAGAATGATGGAAGTTGGTGAAGTCAGATTACCAGTGCTCTTGTGGTGTGTCTTAAACCTAGGACTTCTGAATGGCTCTTTTGCCTGGAGAAGTGGGCAGAACAGTAATTCCTTTATGCAAGAGTATGATGAAGAACAAGCAGTTCTACAGATGTTGGTTGATATATTGAGAAACTTTTCCCACAAAGATTACAGAGTTGTTAAAAGACTTTTGGTCACTTGTTAGGAAGCACTGCTGACAAAATGCTTGTGTGACAAAGACAGCCCTCTTTTCTCCTGGCAGTACCATAACACGAATGGCCTCTTGGTATAAAGTTTAGTAAAGGGATGGTCTTCTGTAATACTTTGGTGCGATGTGTGTTCCATTCAGACCAAGATCAGAATATTGCAGGATCATTGGCATCCATCTGTTGCACTTTTGACTGCCTGACTAGGTTGCAAAGAGTGGTTCCAAACTCTTCTACAAGCTATTTCAGGATGTGTTTAATAGGTAGACCTCACAAGGGTTTGTGGCCTGTCTCAGCTGTAATATTTAAAGAAAAATACAATGTTCAAAATATATTAAATTATTTCTTTTTGTCTGTGGGGAAATTGTGATAATTTTATAAGAAAACCAAATCAAAATTTGTTGTGAAGGTAATTAGGAACTTCAGACTGTCCATTTTACATTCAAAAGAAAAGATGGTAATATTGCTTACTGAATTAAAATCAGTAAACCATTTGAAAGTCTCTTCATTAAGATTATGAGAGTACCCAGCTGTGGAAAAAAGACTTCTAATATCTTTTCCTAAATTGGGCTGTATAAAATGAGGTATATGTAACAAGAGAAAAAGCAAATGCTCAGTTGCCCTCTGTGTAATGGAATGGGTAAGACATAAGTCACTGTGCTCTTTGTGCAGCTTCAACAGATGACAGTGCAGCAGAGAAGAAAGGTGGAACACTTCATGCAGGCTTGATTGTCGGCATTCTGGTCCTGGTCCTCATTGTGGCCGCAGCCATCCTTGTGACTGTCTACATGTATCACCATCCAACGTCAGCAGCAAGTCTCTTCTTCATAGAGGTAAGACAAGAATAGCATGTCGTGTCACTTGTCCTGTCTCTTGCCTAGGGTATTTGGGGTCTCCAAAATACACCTTTCTTAAGTAAATCAGAAAGTATGTTCATAGTGTAATCTTTGAAGAAGTGAACCTCTCCTAGGAGGTGATACTGTTTTGTTCGTAGCATGTTTGTTACTCAGCTCCTTTAACTACCATTGCTATTACTTTTCTTGCTTTTAGACTGGACATATGTGGAAAAGGTGTATCTCAGATACCACTCCACCTCTCTTTCCTATCCTTCATTTTCCTCACAATAGCATTTTCCCATTACCTTTCTTGTGCACTGTCATTTTTATTTTGGGACAGATGGTTTTTCTATTATTTTCCTGTGGGGGGAAGAAAAACAAGTATTCATTCTTAATTCTACAGAAGAGCTGACTTATGGTAAGTTTTTAGCTGGAAACTTGTATTAGCTACTCCTTGCTTCATTTAAAGGAATCTTTTAACACTTTGTCTCAGAACGTGGAAAAGATTATTTTAACCAAATGTTTAACATCCATCATCTTCTTCTCTTTCTATTAGTGTAGACAGAAACAGTCTCTTTTAGACCTGATTCATCTGACCTATTTGAGACATCTCCTGTAGGATTAGATAAATTGATATTTTTCTCCCTCAAATGCAGGTAGCTACCTTAGGTGCAGATACCTACATTGCAGATGCTGACATTTAGTCAGTTCAGCTCTGCTGTAGATGAAAATATGAGAAAGGAAAATTCTCCAAAGGCATTTGAATCTACAAAAATCCATGAATACCTACAGGTCCTTGTGGTTTCTTTTTCAACTCAGCAACATTCTTCTGCCTTGTGATAAGTATAGATTTGCTGAACATGAAAGAAAGGGATGACTTTTCATAATCCCCACTTTTATTATTCCCTTACTGTTGAGAGCCTGGACACTTACTACTGGACAGAAGTGAAGATGCAAAACCACTGGAAGTGTCACTAGGGACATACCTTAGGGATTGCTTAGGTAAAAGCATGGACAAAGAAGATGTAGACATTTATTCTTAGTGACAGCAATAAGAATTGAAGTGAGACATGAACATGAACAGACACATTAATTTTTAAAATCATATTATAGTAAATATACTTCGTAGATGGAATAGTAGTGACATAAATCAAAATGAATTGTTTATCAGTATTCCAGGCTCAAGTGATGTAACTGTGTTAACCATCAGGGAACAGAATCCATATAATAAAACATAATTTTCTCTCATGTTTATGCAGTATTTCAAGCCAGTTCACTATTGATGTAGACAAACAAAATTCCACTGAAATCTTTGTACAAAAGACAAAGTCTCATCCTTTTCTTTTTTTCACACAGAGATTAAATTTACACAGATTGAATTTCTATTCTTTCACTCTAGTAAAAGCAAGTTTCTATTCTGTCATGATGTGATGGAAAAGGCTAAATAAATGGCAACAACCACTTTTTAAGAAGAGAAGAATACCAAATTACAATATACTTTTATTTATTTATTTTTGTTCCAAATGTAATGAGGGCATGTTAATTTATTTCTTTCATTGATATCAGACTAATCATGCAGAGTTTCCTTAATCAGTTTTGTTACACTCATTTGACTGAATTTAATCTTTAGGTGTCATTAATCAATCTATTAATCTATTTTTAGTCAAAGCTAAAATGTCTTTTAGCAAGCAATGTAGTCTTTTTGAAAAATATAGAAAATCGTAAACTTTCTATATAAACTAAAGGAGAAATCAGTCAAAACAAAATTTATGCAAAACAGGGTACAACCTACATTCTCTTTCAGTTACTAGGATAATTGTTGTACTTGTGAGGAACCAGCATCAGCAAGAATTGTAAAAAATACTAGTCATGGAGGGGTGGCCTTTCCATATAAGTGGTATAAACACTGATGCAATGGGAAAATCACAAGGGATGGGAAAGGGGATGACTGTATTTCAAAACACTTACACAACTTTCAAAATTTTAAAACCATTTTTGGTATCACAAGCCTAGAACAGAACAAGGTAATCCATTCTGGAAATCAAATTTCTTATCATAAGTTAAATAATTTATTTTTCAAAGAAAAAAGTCATTTGATAAATTCAGAAAATAATAAGTAAAATGTACTCTTACATTCACCTGATCTGTAGGATTTACATGTTTCCAATGCAAAGAATAAAATAGCTTCTCAAACTTGCCTTTTAAAAATTAGGTACAAAAAATAATGAGGCAAAACTGGTATAAATAGGCCAGTGTTACAAGAAATCATTCTTTATTGCATGGTAGCCCACATACCACAGGAGACAAGCTGCCCATTATTTATGGGAAATGAATGAAGTATGGATCTGATGTTACCATTCTAAGGAAGGAGCTCAAGAGGATTGCCATGGGCTTGGTCATGAAATGAGAACAAGCACATAAATATTTTAGAAAATAATACTGTTTCCTATGAGTCTCTTGATTAATAAGCATGTTGTACAGTTAAAACAAGATGTGACAGATGGAAAGGCAGCTCCCTCCTGCAGTTGTCTAAAAAATTACAAGTACACTGTAGTCTGCCATCAAGTCTTCAAGCCAAATCCAGATCTGCATCAGTTTATCTATCTTTAGTAATTAATATAACTCTAAGGGTGGCCAAAAGAAGGAACATGAACCTGCTGCATTTGTGATTAGCTTTAAAGAAGGTACTTTATGGAGGCATCATATAGGCATTAAACATAGCATTCATTCAAAACTCTAATGTAACTAATAGAGAAAATTCTGTTTACGTCTAAGATACCATCATGATTTGGTAAGTAAAATGTCATTTTCAATCAGGTTTTGTTGGGTTTTTAAGGTTAAGAGCCCTGTAAGGAATTTTTAGTTGATTTATTTTATAGTCATGACTGGTTACTGAATAAAGAACAGTATAGTAAACTGATCTTGTATCTGAGGCTTTAAGTCTCTTTCTTCCTTGTGTTCTCTGTGGATATCAACCAATATTCACCTACCTCCTCACTCAGGTTCTCACATAGCTCATCTCAAATCAGCTCATGTTTGTCATGAAGTGAGCTCTCCCAGATAAGAGTAAATACACCCACACTTTGACTGTTCTGTTTACCCTTGCACTGATAAAGGCAATCCCTTGTGGCACCTGTGAACGCCATTGAATGATATCCTGAGTGCACTAGTTAGTTTAAATAAGCAATACACACAAGCCAATAAATATACCATTTATTACAAAAGATATTGTCTTAGAACCTAGTAACATTATTCTATTGCTTTTTTACCCTTTAAGTCTGAAGAAAATGCTTCCCTAGAGGTTTTTGTTCATACCTGTTGAGCAGAGCACACATGTGCCCCCCCCCCCACCTGGAATAAAAATAGCTATTTTGAGCAAAGAGTTTGACAAGTCTTAAATGCCAGTGCTATTCAATTTGCCTATGGTAGTGTGCAATTTTAAAACAATACCATCCAAACAGTTCAACACATTTTTTATAAAGTTCCACTTTTTGTTAAGCATGTAGATGTTTCAAATCAAAATGCACTGCTGGTGTGCACACTGTTTGACATGTGTTTCATTGTTTAAGTTGGATGCTTCTGGCCCAAAGAATGAATTTAAAAAAAAACAACTGGTTTTCTTTTTTTTTTTTTAAAGAATGAGATCCTTAGCTTTTAAAGTCAAGGGAGCTTCAGTCAAAGTTCCAACGAACACAGAGCTAAGAGTAAATATTGACTAAAGATTAACTTGCAGAGTGACAGAAGAGATGTTGCACGTCTTGGTTTTCTATTTTCTTAATGTTAACCTTGCAGTATTTCCTCTCCATATGTTGCCAATGATTTCCTCTCTTTAATCACATTATGTACTCTTTCCTTGAGGAACCCTGTGTCTCTTGAGTATACTTTGAACTGATTTGGACTGATTTTTGAAAAGTAGGATACATGTTAAATAATGCCCTTCATTACTTTCTTGACAAAGCAGAAGTTTATGTCAGAAACCTAGCTATAACATATGTAGCTACACACTAGCAACAGCACAATTGAAAGGTGATTTATTTATTTACTAACTTATGCAGTATGCTTAAGATATGAGGTTTGATGGCCAAGAAGCCAATCATGATGTCCTGAATGTTGTGGATTTCATATCTGTGATACAGATCATAGCTCATGTGATCTAGATGTCTGGAGCTGAATGTGAAGAAGAGTAAAGAAATTCCCAGCTGAGTCAGATGGATTTGCTCAGATTTCAATGAGGTGTGGGCCAAATTTCAGCTTTAGCTTTATATTTTAATTCTTCTTTTCTTCCTGTTCTTTTTAAATTTTTTTAACCTATATTTTCCTATATTTTAATTATTTACAAATGTGTTTGAACTTGGGCACTGAGAGCAATTAATGTCAAGGGAACATTTAGCCAATTGAAAAGGTGTAAGTCTGACTACTTTTTATTCAGTTGCCTTTTGCCTGTTTGCACTTAGTTATCTGTGGACAGAATGGTTGCATATGACACGAGAAGTTTTCACTTGCATACTTTATTTGTGTTTTTCTTACCTTCCTTCCTTATATTGTGATCCAAAGTCCTTTTAAGGCTTGAAACTTACCTCAGCTGTCATCCCACTGTTATGCCTTTGGAGACCAAAGGCAATATGATCTGGCTTCAGCTGAGAAGTGAAACCTGGTGGGATGAGTCCTGGGACTGCAGTGCCCTGTTGGATGGTTAGAGGCTCTTCAGGAGGGAAAGTCACGGCAGGAGAGGTGGGTTAGGGATTTTAAGGAGTCTAAAGTGACATTGCAAATTAGGGTCATCTTAACCTCAGGCAAAGTGTCTTTCTCTTATATTCAGCTTATAGATAGAAAGCTTATTAACACATGTGAACTCTGAAGCTGTAAGAATATGAATGAATTTGGAGCTTATGTATTAGTGGCTCTGTGTGTATTAATAATAGTTAATGTGTCACACACTGAAGAGCAGTGTGACTTTTTCTGGTTAAAAGTTAACATTCTTTTGAGTTAGATCCTATTTTGAAGGTCAAGGTTTTTGCCTTCATGTTCCCACTCACCCTGGAGGTATTCCAGAGATTTATTTTGTTGCTTCAGCTGCTTAGAAACATACATGTACACCTACACACACACATCACACACATGCACATACCTATGTCTTTTTTAGTTGTTTGTTTTACTTCTACTTGGATCTCTAAGATGGGTAATTTCAGGAATTTGTTTAAATGGCCACACAGAGAGTAGAAATGGTGCTATTGAGCCAGGGAGTGACCTTCAGGAAAAAGACAGGGAGGGAGGAAGAAACAAACAGCTGCAGATCATCAAATAAATACTAGTGTGTGATCAGAGCCTTGAGGATGCACCTTGACTCCTCTTGATTTAACTTAAATGATGTCTTTTCTAGTAAATTAAATAAGGCTGGGATGGTTTCTTAGCATAAAGACAAACCAGCACGAAAGGATTTGCATTCCTGTCATTTAAGTCTGTGTCACCTAAAGCTGACAGAATGTAGACTATTAGCATGGATTGAGGATGATTTCCAAATATTGATTCCTAGCTGGGGTGGTCTGAGAAAGCACTAATTATTGGGTATTTCTTTTAATTATTGGGCTGTATAGGGATTGTATCTCGGTATCTGGAAACATTCACTGGCATGCAGATCTAGCAGTAGATTTTCTTCAGATTTTGACCTTCTGCTCATCCCCTGCCTGCTTAGAGGAAGGAAATAACCTGAGAAAATAGTTTTAAAAGCTGGAGACAGTTATTGGTGTTTCAGCGCTCAGGAAATTAATGGACATTTCTGGCTCACCATTGTACTTCTCTGCTTATAACAGCACATCACAAGTAAGAGCCAGATTTAACATCCAGCCATGTTTTCCATGCACACCACTTCCAGGTTTCTGCATTAATGTCACAAATGCAGTGTATGTCTTCAAACAAATGAGAGGTAAATAAGAGACAGATTTAAAAAAAAAAACTGTTTTTCCTTTTTTTTTTTTAAAGAATGAGATCCTTAGCTGTCTAAGCCATCTGATGGAGCTCACAGAGCTCTGCTGTTTTCTTCTGGGATACGGCCTGTTGTTTTTTACAGGGGATTATGCTTTTTGTTTCAAATAGGCTTCACATGGTCATCAATTAGTTTTTGTTCAGCTGTTCAGGCTGAATTGCTTTTCATGAAGATGATGAATAAAAAGAAGAAAAAAGGTTTCATTTTTCTCTTCTTTCAAAGTCCTGCAGTATCCTGGCATTTGGAGTATTGTCATTGATCTCACTGTCATTGCCCAGTACTGATAGTAAAGTTATTTTTTCCAAAGCTTATCCAGCTCAGCAGGAACCAGCAGCTCAGCAAGGGAAACCTAAATCAACCACAAGGGAGAGTCACTAAAATAAATAATCAACACTGACAATAAAAGTCAAAGGTGTAGAGGAAGGAGGCATTCTGTTTCTCGCCCTTCAGCAGCCAGCTCCTCAGATGAACATAAGACTGCAGAAACCATTATGGAAAGATGGTTTAAATCACAAAAAGATACTTTAAACAAGTACTTCTATCAAAAAGAAAAATAAATGAAGCCAGTAAATGATTCTACTGAATCTTAAGTCTGAAGCAATCCTCATTTGAAAACAGTTTCTTCAAAATAACAGTTTATATGGTGTCAGGATTTTGGTCTCTTCTTATTCCTGAAAATATGTATCAGAAGTATAGTTTCAGATATTTGTAGCCTCATCCACTTCTGACTGTGATTTGCCAAATAAATTGTGTGTTTCTAGGAGAGATTAAAGAAAGACTCCTGCACAAATTTCAGGTAACTTTGAGCACAAAAATGGGCAAGGTAATTGGTAACAGAAAGATCTTTACTTCTCACAAGCAACCAAAAGCCTGACTACTGAGGTAGATTAACACTCTAAGTACAAGTGTACTTAGACTAATGGGTCTTGAATAGTATCAGATTAACATTTAGTACTTTAGTCAGACCTTACTACAGTTTTGTTCTCTTTTTCTTAATCTATTTTAGTAAGTCATAACAGTTTTTCTGGAGTTTTGAGAGTTGATCCAGAATTTGGATAGCTCCATATCTGCTTACTTCCATATTATGAGAGTTAAATAGGCGTTCTTGACAAAGTCAGATTTAAAATACAGCTTGTAAATAGATTTAAAAGTATTTATGTTCATGAATTAGACAACTTGACAGCAGTGGAAATGTAAGATGCAGCCCTTCAGAAGAAACAGTGACACACTGCTCTAAAAGTTTGAAAGACTGAAATAAAGAGAAATAATCAATAGATAGAGGAGATAAAGTTGTGCCAGAGCATTCAGCCTAAAATGTGCTCAATAACTTCAGCTTTTGTGTAGTTTAGTAGGAAATCAAATTTGTTAGGGAGCTCTGGAGAGTCAAAACTTTGAAAGTTTGACCTTCTCATGCTAAGTCAAGTATTTATACTCACATAAATTCAGTTTGAAAAAAGACTCTGTACGTGTCTTGATGAAACCCACTGTTCAAGTTTACTGCTGAATAGGAAGAAGATCTGATCCATGCACAAGCACTCTGGGATTTTACGCTGGTCAAAATATACAAATGAACTTTTGATAGTGTATTGGAATTTTTTTCAGAACAAAATGAGTGGGGCAGGATTGAGGAGATGACAGAGGGGCAGATATTTCATTAATGTTTCCCTTCACTGCCCTTTTTACATTGCAGATCTGTACAGAATTGTTCTCATTCCATTTTTATGTACTCAGGAAAGGATCGAATAAGGATGGGATGGGGATAATAGAGGCTAGGATGTAAGAATATCAAATATGTAATACATGTTGCCAAGTTCTTCCTGTCTATTACTAGCAGAAACTTGTCTTCACGTAGATGTGTGAAAGGATGTGGAAAACCTTATAATTGCTGCAGCTAACAAAATGTACGTTATTACAATGACTTTTGATGAAATACTATCTCAGATGAAAAGTGTTAATTGACATAAATTTTAGAGATAGTGACAATGTCAGCATCAGAAGCTCTCAGGAGCAGGGCATCAGTCTTCAGATACCAATATTTCAATAGAGCTTTACACAACTCTCCATTCTCCTGTAATTGATGATGTAATATTGCTTACTGTTCAGCACAAAATAAGATGGTCTACAGCTAACAACCTTAAAAAAATCATGGACTGTAACATTGGAAACCATGTTCACATCATACCAACTGAGTTTTAATTAGACTATATTCAATGAACTGCATTCAGATATGTATCAAAACTTTTTTAAACACATCTAAATGAAATCATATGATTTTCATGATAAAGGAGGCCCTACAAGGCTCAAAATTCCCTGATGTTGAAAGATGTAAAAAGAAACTGGTCAACAAGAAGAGTACAACTGGAGACCTTCCATGCAATAAGAGAAATTATTCCAGTCTCTACCCTTTAGTTTTAATAGGTGAAATCCCCTCTGTTTTTCCCTCAGAAGCAAGACAAATTATATAAATTCTGCCTCTGCTGCAAGATATATGTAAATATACCTCTTTTAGTCTTTGTGTTGCTGCAGGAAGTCAAACATCCTGCATCGGCACCAGCAATGCAGAGACACAATGTAAGAAACACGAAAGGCAGACCTCACTTTCCATGGATTATCCAACTGCTAGAGTTTTTTTTCCTTTTATCTTACTGATCTTCAATAGGACCTAACTTTTTTTATGTGAACAATACATTTTTTTCTGCATCTTAACACATTTCTTCTGCATCCTGGTCATGTTAGGGTCACAAGTGCTTTTCTCTCAACTTCACTGCTTAAAATAGTGAACTCAAGGGAGCTTCAGACCCATGAAAAAGAAACTAGTCCCATATTCCTGCTTTGTAATACACTGAAGGGAAGCAGGAGTTACAACTCTCCAGCTACAGCTCAGAGGATTTCCTTTAAGTGTTCTAATTCCAGAGGACAAAACATACTTTTTCCTGCTAAAATTGGGAAATAATTATATAATTAATTACCCGGCTTGCTTTCTCCCAGTTTGGTTTGGGCTTGGCAGGGTTTTTTGGTGGGGTTTTGTTTTGGGGTTTTTTTTCTGTTTTTTTTTTTTTTGGTTGGTTTGTTTGGGGGTAGGGTTTTTTTCAGTCTTCTTGTAAGTCTTCACAGAGAACAAAGAGAAAGACTGCATTAGGTATTTCCTGAGTTGCTTCAGTAACTGAAGAAACTTTGTATCTCCCAATATCAATCAAGTTACTTTTGTTTTTTCATTTAAAGCTGAAATATTTTTACAGCTTTCAAGGGGTTACATACGGCAATGAATTGATAGCTTGTCAGTGCTCTCCTTTAAAACTCTCAACCACTTACATTACTCACATGCACATAAAGGAGCTGAAATTAAACAATCACTATGAAGGGAAAATCTCACCTCAGACGTGACAAGAAACCACAGAAAGCTATAACTGCAATATTAGGAGATGACCTTCAAGTCTATTGCTTTATTTCTGGAAAAACAGCTCATGTTTATGTCTTATGGCTTTGTGTCATTAAAACTGATACACATCTGTTCCATAACTAATCATCTGGAAAGGCCAATTAAAAAGAGTGGCCAAAAAAAGGTAGATTTAGCATCTATCAGCAATGTAGCAAAGAAGTAGTAACTAATCACAGGTACATCTTAAAATCAAATTAGGGAGCAACTTAGTATCTTAAAACCCAGCTCATACTTATATGTCACCATTTGATAGTTACTTTTTCCTGCTAATTTTCCAGTGGTTTTTCATTTTCCCTTTTCATTAGAGACCTCTCCATCAAATTCCTTTCTCATTTGTACCAGTGTAAATCTGAAATAAACCCGTTACGTTTAATTGAATTATTCTTGATTTGCTTTAGTGAGCCTGAGAACAGAATATGACCTTTTTTCTTTAGCACTAACCAAACTGTCCTTTTTAATCTTGAAAACACACAGAATCAAGCTTGGGTAGAAAAAACTCTCCAAAGTTTGAATAGAATAAGTTTTCTTGTTAGGAAGAGACATCCATTAAAGAAGACAGTGTTCTGCCTTCGTACTTTGTTGGATGGTGCTGCACTGAAAGGCCTGGGATTTTAAATTACCTGTCAAACAGAATTTAACTCTGAATGCCTCAAAAGTAGCCTGATCCTTCAACAGGAGGAAAAGGAAGAGGTTTCTTTTATGTGTTATCTTCCCAACAATGATGTCTGAGGAAGACTTTGAGCTGAACCTGCAGTCAGCTGTGTGGTTTTTTGGGAACACGATTCAGTGGCACCCCAAGAGTTCTTCAGTGACTCCTGCCCAACAGCACCATGAGTCCCAGCAAAACATCATTGCTTTGGCTGTTCTGTGGTCACCAACACGACCCTCAGCAGCATGAAGTATCTTTAGTGATTGAAAGGAAATAAAAATGGGGTATTATGGGGACAGAAAATCAAATGCAGTGTTTATATTCAGAAGAAAGAACGTAAAGTAAAATTATTTGGCTTTTGAGCTGTCAATGAAAATATCAGCTGTAACTTATTTTCATTGATTCTCTTCTCATTTTCCTGCAATGTTTCTATATAAGTTGATGTATCTTCTAGCCCTCCTTCCAAGCAGATTGTAACTCTTGTCAGTAAAGAAAAATAAATCAGTATATTTGGCAGATACAATTTTCAATAGGGAAAAATCTTTTTAGGTAATCTTTTTCTTCTCACTGGAAGGTATTCTTTTTGACATAATCTCAGAGTAGTCACCCAAAATCTGAGCCTTACCTGACATTAATTAGTTTGAAAATACAGATTGTTTAAAGCACTTTTCCTCCCTAGAGATATCATAATAATACAGGAATTGTTTTATCTGCTGTGGAAAATATCAGTTTATTTTCTCTTTTTATTAGCTGTTTTTAAAGAAAGCACCCAAGATCCTAGTGGAAATTGGTTAGGACTTCTTAAGGCTCTTGTACTCAAAGTTCTTAAGAGTTTAAATGAAAATGTTGCTTCCACTTGAACCATAAAAGTAAACTACTCAAGTAAAAATTAGGGCACTTGAAATAGAAAGTCATTATTTTGAGAGTCCTGCACAAGCATGCCAGAATTTTTTCCTAAATAATTTTCTTAGTTACAGTTTCTGTCAACTCTGCCACATATTTTCCTATGACATAGAGTATGTTAGCAAATTCCTATGCAGAACTAGGAAGGAGGAGCTTTGGACAGATCCTCTACAGGTTAGTGGATCAGCAGTTCTTTCTGTGACAAATCCAATAATCAACCCTTTTAGACAGAAGCTATTCCATCCACTTCATTGCTAAGAGTAGTGGTAACTATTTACATCTTTGAGAACAGTCATCACTTACATATTTAAAAGAGGGAATAATTCTCTGACTTCTGCTGCCACTGAACTGCGCTTTTCTACTCCTTTAACAACTACAGGGAATGGGTTTTAGTATGAGAGGTCAAAATTGCAGGATATTGTTAGACCTTTCTAATAACAATTTATTTTAGTACCCTTCATATTCTGAAAGTTTATTTTGTTGTTGCTGTTGCAGCGACGTCCAAGCAGATGGCCAGCAATGAAATTCAGAAGAGGATCTGGACATCCTGCCTATGCTGAGGTGGAGCCAGTTGGAGAAAAAGAAGGGTTCATCGTATCAGAGCAGTGCTAAAATTTCTGGGACAGAGCACCAGTACTGGCCTACAGGTGTAAGACATTTACTTTGCCTCTCTTTAAAGAAAAGGAGCCCTAAGCTGCTGTAGCCTGATAGAAAGAAGATTCTGGATAAACTTTGTCCAAGAAGAAAAACTATCTAAGATACCAGATTACTACTGCACAGTAGTTTTTGTTAGTGGACTGAGACACAATGGTTCATGCAGAACACTTGTCAGTGGACACCTACAGTATCAGAACTATGGCACAAGTGCCATGTTATTTGCTTTAGGTGTGGGGATGCACAGTAATCAGAAATATAATAAAGCTTTGGTGCACAAGGGTTTTGCCCTTTGGTTCAAGTCTTCTCTGTTATCTCAAAGACTGAGGGAAGAATCTGTACCATTTCAGTGCAATGGGCACTGATCAGTGTTCACAGGTGATTGAGAAATGTATCTTAAGACAGGTAAAGAATCCAAAAAGGAATTTTCCAGCATTTATATAAGCAGATGTGAAATACACACACTTTTCAATTCTAAATTAATGTACCAACCTAACTGAGTGAGTCACAATGTAAATGCTTTCTGAGAGTAATACAATATTTCATGATATACAGATTGGTAAGAACTGAAGACAACAGAGAATTTTCACAATGGTGAAATTATTTCATAGGAGTTCACAATGACGTTGGGCTGATTTTCAGTTTCAGTGTTCACTAATACCAGGTTTGTTTTAAGGTATATCTTTCATTTCTCAGCAGTAGGTTGAAGTAAAGCCAACAGATCCTTTTAGCTTCCAGAGAGCATATGGACCATTTCATAGGCAATGGGGCAAGAAAAATAAGACTTAAAATAAATGGGTTTCTATTCTTTGTCATTTCATTGTGAGTCCTTACTGAGAAGCACCATCGACTACAATGCATCCCTTCCAGAGATTCAGATTCAAGTGTTATTGAACCCTGCTGATTCATACAGTGGTTTTGTTTAATGCACATAGTAGTTGCATAAATATATATATAAATATATTTTTTTTTATAGCTAACACAAGGCGGGTTCTTGTGACTGTTAAGACTGCATTTTTGTCATCCAGACAAAGGAAATGAATTGCATTACTGCATATTTCCACTGAGTTGTAAAATAATCCTTAATATTAGAATATTTTTATGTTGTGTAGGGAAGGTGGTTCATGTAGTTGCAGTGCCATAAACTTTCTGCCTATTGGAACCATTCTTTCTGTAAAATTGACCCTTTCCCTCCCTGCATAGGGAAAGACAAGACTATAAATTCATACCATCAAAAAGAGTTACTCCTTTCAGGGAAGGGTTTCATATACATGGAGACCCAGAGCTTTCCTGAGGAGTGGGAACCTAAATGCTTTGATGATCTGGGCCTGAGCTATTAAAATATAAAATTCAGGTACTGCACGTACTTTTCCTAACAATCATTGACTATCAATTTTTTTACATACTGTGCAAAGCACTTAAATGATTTTAAAGTGAGGTATATAACATTTGTGGTTTTGGATTTCAAGCAGTATAAAAAAAGTTGTAGCTACCACCTTAATAGTACAGTTACTTACCTTTCTTGTTGATGCTTGTATGGCCTAAATTTGATTACTTAATGCTGTTTTAAAAAAAAAAAAGCAAACATGGTTTTTATTTGTTTTTTTTTTTGTTCAGTAAATGCTGCAATACTGTATTTTCTGTATTCTTTTTTTTGGGTAACACACTTTTATTTTCATCTGGTTTAAATCATCTAGCATGAGATTGAAACTATTCAAAAACTAACTGGTATTAATCTGAAGGTACTAACAAACACTTTGTCTTGAAGCCTGGTGAAAAACCTGTGGCAAGTAGTCATTTTAATTTGTGTGAGTCTGCTGAGCCCTTTTTCTAATAGGCCAGGGTTAAATTGCAGGCTGTTAATTCTGATAGCAATAACCAAATGTATGCACATATATATGGTGACACTCATTTTTATTAAATAAAAAGGCATCAGTGCACATCATTTAGGAATGTATTTGGTGTGCAATAATTATCATCAGTTTTTCTGGGAATCTTGGAAGTCTTCAGATAGGGTTCATTGGCCAAAAGAAGCAATTGTAGAGCTTCTGGAACCTTGTTTGAAATAGTTTTTATTTCAGAGCACATCTTAGCAAATTATAGTAAGAAATTTACAAAAATCTTCATAGTACTGCCATAAGTTCAAGGGATAGTTCATATAAGTAAAGAAGATTTATATTATTATGGGTTTACAGGTCTGCACTTCATCTGATTCACTCACATTTTTACCCAGGTATGTAATACATGTCATGCAATGGAGCTGACAGAGTATTTGTAATATGATTAGACAAATATGACAAAAATTTTAAAATCTGGTATTTTGAGTACTTTTGGTTTAAGGCCCTCTTTCACTCTAGAAGGATGTTTGTTAGTATTTGCAGACTAACTTACATGTCATATTCCTTCGTAAAATAATGGCAACTATTTTCTTCACTCTGTCCCCCTCACATGCTTTAGTAGGAGATTTCACTGGTCTGCAGGGAGCATCCTAGTATACTTCTTCAGATTTTTGCCATGGTCTTATATGCTATGGATTATAACACGAGGAGTTGCTGGGTTTATTTAATGAGATTGACAGGCATATGCTTATGTCTGATAAGATCTGCTATCTGAAGAGAAAACCTCCTGCATACTAATGGATGTATAGTGTCTCATTGGTGTCTGCTTTGATATATTCTGTGGTATGTTCTATTTATCCCAGTAGGCAAAAGTTAATTAAGTAATCTGTTGCTGTTTTGTAATTCCATCTGGTTTTCTAATTTTTTAATAATTAAAATTGCCACATTAAAAATAATGTAAATGTTAACTAGAGGTGTGAGAAAATATTGAAATTAACTGAGAATCCTATTCTTATATTTTTATAAAGCACCAGGTTTAATTGATTCAGACCAAAAAAACTGTTAAGTAACACTCTTTCAGAAATCTAGCTGAAATGTTATTCAACAATTCATAAATTTCCATCCAAGTATCTGAAACAATGGCTTCACTGACATTTCCAGTGGTCCTTCATTTGAATCTAACTCAGAAAAATGTTTATTTACAGAGTCATTTATCCCAAAAGTTATTTTAACTCTTAAACGTTCTTATGAATTTATGTACCTATTGCTATTTAATTATTGCAAGATCTCTCCAATTTTTTTCTTATTTTCCATCTTAGTGTCAAATATTCCATGATGCCTAGCACTCTCAGCACTCTGCTTCATCTCATCCTCTTGCACATTATTAAGTAGCTTTTTGATGAAACGCTATATCAGATATATATCTATATTATATATAGATATATAGATATAGACAGATATATAAGTAGATATATATATAAAAAAAAAATATATATATATATATCACACACTGAAATTGTTGAAAGAGGACCCTAGCATTTTCAAAATGGTATTCATCTATTAAGAAATTGTGGAATTGTTGAAGAAGTAGAATTGTAATTTCATTCCCAGGTGCATACTCGTAATGATGTGATCTTATTTAATTGCTTTCATTGCTTTCCATGTTTCTCAGTGCATTCTATGATGTACTGGAGTAAGAGAACAAAGATTCTTCACAAGAAACAGCTATTCCATATTTTTCTCCTCCTAGTTCAATTTTGTTGCCCTTTGTTGCATACCATCCAAAGCTTTTTCAGAAGACTTCTTTTGTTCATGGATTTTTCTTCCTTACCCATCACCCTTATACTTGAGGGATGTATACACCTTGATTTATTTCTGCTCTGAGCATTCCTGTGAAGGGAGTCAATTTTCCAGAGAACACCATGTGAAACAGTTCTTCTTTTCCTTATAATTGCCCTTCTCATTGTCTACAGCTTCTACTGCAAATGATATAGATGTCTTATAAGTAACAACCTACTTCAATGCAACATTATAATTTAGCTTCAGGTCAAGCTCATTTTTACAACTAATGTGTGTGCTGGAATTCTGGGAGAAAAGATAATACATCACTGTACTTCGAGAAATTATGGAAGCCAAATTAAATTTGTACAAGCTGAACAGAATATCTGACTTTGCAAACTTCACCATTTTTCCATGGTCAACAGAGTTCTAACCATAAAACCTCACTACACAAGGACCTGAGAGAGCTGAGCAGTCAAGCCATTAGTTTGCCATCCAAAGGTGGAAGCAACAGAAAAGGAAGGAGTGAGCTGGTTTGCCAGTGAGCAGGGAAGAGATACTCCTTACAGAAAAGTGAAAAGAGTTCCAAGGAAAACAAGAGAATACTTCTATATTCTATTAGAGAACCCCTTGGTTAAGCAAAAGAAACTGTAAATTGTAACATACATAATTTCATTTGTATAGAATCTCTAAACAGGGTTCTGGAGGCAGTTGTCAGGAGCCAGTAGATTTTCCCGAGTAGGTGGGTGACTAGAGCATTCAGAGTACCCCATGCTGGCTCGTGTTCATGGCTGGTTCACAGATCATCAAAGGGAATTTTTACTTTGAGTGCATTCAGTGGAGAAAGCAATGGCTGTGTTATTTTCTGATGCTGGCAATGAAGATTTGCATAAAGACAAGATTTGACATTTACCTAGAAGATATCTCAGCTGCACAAAATCATAGTGCCTATGACCACAGTATTACTCATTAGGAGAACTGGAATAGAATACAAATTTGGCCCAAATCAACATTTTTGATCTCAGGGAATTTATTGCTTCCAGTGAGGAGAAAGACCAGAAGCAAGCACTGTTGTTCAAGATCATTGGAATCCTTACACGTGTGCCTCTGCCTTCTTGCAGAGAAGTTTTTGAAGCTTGAAGCCTAAAAACACCAGAAATAAATGTTACTGACTGACAGGGTAGCATCAACCCTAATTGTCATGGTTTAAACAGAGATTTCAAGAACTGATACCTGCTACAAATTTCTTTATGAATGTAATGGTAAGCTGGGTTTGAGTGTTGGTTTTTTTGGAGTTGGAGAAGGAGAACGGAAAAACACAGAAGGGAAGGAATTTCAGTATTCCCAGATGGTCTAGAGGTACAGCAAGAAACCTTATGAACAGCCTTGAGACATTGGTGTCGTGTGCCAGTGGCACTAAGTGAAAACAGGAGGTCTTCCTTCATGTCCAGCTCTAACATTTAAAAAACAAAAATTTCATCAGAATCACTAGCGTCTGTGTAAATCTACATGGGTCCATATTTCACCTCCTGAATGGTTTATGTCACTACTTAAGGAAAAAAGCTTGAGCCACAAGCAGCATTTTGAGGTGGAAGGGTGTGCCAGTAGTGTTTTGTCATAAGCCAAATATGACAAAGCAGGATGCATCTTGCATAAAACTGAGAGGGACAAATCATATTAATTTTATCCAGAGCAGCCAATACCCCTATGGCTGGAGCACTGAAAAAATATTCGAGTCTGTGGGCTGATTGGACTTGATTTAAACAATATCATAAATCTAAAGCTGTCCTTTAACTACTAGTTTATTGTTAAATCTTGAGCTATTTTCTCGACTTTTTAATTTTTTATGGAGAAGGAAACACTTGAGAATGCCAAGTAGAATAAAGTATCTTTCTGACAGGAACAAAGTCTCATCTCCTGATGCAGTTCTTTCCTGACCAGAATAGTGGCTCCCCTGTGAACAACTCATTTTAGTGGGTCTCATGCTGACTCCACAGTCTTTCTCAGGACATTTCACACTTTTTGATGCAATTCCCTTTCTCCTGCAAGATTTTTCAATACCTATCTCCTGCCTTACTTTTTTATTCTTTGGTTCATTACCTCTGACTTAACTCTACATTCTCACTGCTTTGCTTTCTTGCACTTCATTAAGCTCTGAATTATGTGTCATTATGACCACTTTTGGTATGACTCAAAATAAGCCTCTATCTGAAAAAACGTCCACTTGATTTTTCCTCTGTATGTGGGTTCTGGTTACTAGAACTATTTGAAGGTAGATTTTCCTGTAATTGACCGGATTCTGTCCATATGAAGTAGCAAGCCAAATGCTGAATCTCTTGGAAACTTTTTGTTTAGACATTTTGGTCAAACAAACTACTGGTCTCTTCAGTGGAAATTTGTCCCAAATATTTTTTTTAAGCAGCAAAAGGACTTTAAAAGACAGACATCAAGAGATTATTCTTAATTACATCCATTTAACAAAGCAGATAATTTTACCCGATTAATTAATATAGATGCCTGTTTTCTCTGTGGTCTCTGGGAAGATAGTGTTTAGGGATACTAATTAAACTCTTCCCATGCAGCTTGTATTATTTGCTTTGGTGTAGCTCTTACTTGAAAAACAAAAAAGCTATTTGTTAATTACTAATGTTAGCTTGAAAAAAACTTACTGACTGCTTGGGTGGCACGTTTCCTCACATATCTAGAAGCTGTTAGTAAGAAATATTACTTTTTCATGTCTAGTTTTGTTTGGACTGCTGATTTTATCACTAGTCCTTTTTTTTTCCCCAGTTTCAATAAGAGTTGTTAAATTTTGTTTTGGGAAGTAGCAAAAGATACCAGAATCTGAGTGTCAGATTTGACTACACATCATCAATGTCTTTTCATCATCAATAATTTAAGCTTTTCACCTTAAAACTTTCCAGCTCTGACTTGCCTACGAGGACATCAGGATTTCACCCCAGCTATATACCCTGTTTTAGTGACAAGATGAAGCTTTCCAAAAGAAAAGGTGTGCCTTTCATGGATATGTGGGCATTTCACAATGGCCTGTTTCCAGGAGGAATCCTCTTCCTGGAGAGATGAGTCTGTCAGCCTAGGTTAAGCAGAGTGTGACTGAAAATAACTAACTCTGAGAGGCATAAACTGTGTGTAGCTGTACTATCAATGGATGAAATTACTTCCAGCTGAGGTCTGACCCCTACACAGCCCCTCTCCAACCTGGGCTGTGGGCAGGAAGAGGCTGGGGCAGGGGATGCTAGCAGGTGCCATTCCTGCTTGGAAAGCAAAGAGGCAGTGGCAGCTTGCTAAGACTTGCACTCTCCTTAGAAAGAGGGTGACCTTGTGCCAGACTCTGCCATGCCAGCGCTGAGCAGCAGCCAAGGATCTCCTCAGCAGCCCCCGAGTTCACTGCAGAGTGAGCACAGCTCCTGCCCTGTGCAGCACAGGCTCCTGCAGCCTTACACACACAGCTTGCACACCCTCACACTCACACACTCCTTCCAGCTGCTGTCAACCATGCATTTTGGGTTTCAAGTACTTTCTCAGAGCAAGAGCACTCTGTTACCGTGGAAGATGACACAAGTTGTTTCACTCTGTATCTCTGCAGCACACTTTGCGTCCTGAGGTGAGGACCTGACAGATCTCCTCCCAGAACTCTGTCATCCTCTCCTGAAGCAAGTCAGTGAAAGGTGACAGCTGCTCAGGGATTATCTTGGCCTGCAGATTTCTGCCTAGAGGGAACCAGACATGACAAGGAACCTGGGGACTGATTATAATCTTTTAGATAAGGTCAGATACCTAAAAATTTTGCTAAAGATGTAAATTTTCCAGTCTAGAGGTGTCATTGGAAAGTGTAGAAGTAGCAAGCAGTTTCAGGTTGTCTTTGTCTCAAATATACAGTTAAGTCAGGGATGCTGGATTTCCACAATTAGTAAGATGTGTAGTTTCAGGCATTTGCTGCTATTTTATTAGCAACAGACTGGGCGTAAAACACCTTTAGTCATTTATGTTATGTCATTTTTCATCAGTGTCATCCTCAGGAATCCAGTCCACCAATATATAGATTTAGGTATACATTTCCTTGGAAACCCTTTCTTGGGAATTTAGCTCCCGGAGCTGATCTGGAAAAGCTCTGCATCACAGTGTGCTGTTCCTAACTTGCTAGGTGCCTTAGGAGTGAGGAGAGGCAAAGCATTCCTGCAAGATGCTGAGCTATCTGTGATGAGCATCACAAGCCATAAAGAACGTGCAGACAGGTATCCACCGAGAAAACCAAGCTTTTGTCCCTGCTGCAGAACAGGAAATCCTGAGCAAGACAGTAATGAAATCAGATGAACCCTTCACTGCAGAAGCAATGAAGTGCTGTGTGGAGGCTAGGCTACCTGTCGTCTCTTCTAATGGTTTAGAACAGTCACCCTGTACTTTGGGAACTAAATGATGTATGGAGCTTTTATTTGCCTAGTGTGTGTCTTCTCTCCAGCCACTGCCTATTGCAGACTGGAAATGTCAGCTTTTCCACTTCTAAGATAATGTATAAACAACCCAAGGTTTATAGACACAGTTGTTTCAGTAAAAGTTCTGTCACATGTCTCTATATTGAATAATGATGCTTTGGCTTAGAGAAACTCTGAGCTCTCTGTTTCTGATCCTTCTTCCTCCCTGCAGTGGATATTAGCAGTTGTACAGCATGTAGAGAGCTCTGCTGAAGTACTGCAAATGAATGTCAATTGTTACATGGGGTAATAGGAAAATAATGAGTAAAACCATGCTCAGAAAAGAAATACTCCTCATCTTATCTATGAACACTTGAATATTTTCAGAAAAATTGTCATGGAATGATTCTGAGTATTAAATAGAGGGTAATATATTTCATCTGAGTAAAGGAGAAGTTGTCTCTCATTTTCCATGAAGCTATAATCATAGACAGCAGCCCAAAATATGAGTAAAAGACAAATATTTTTCATTAGGTTTCAACATATGAATGCCTACCTGGATTGATAGCATTAGTGTTTCTCCAGCTGACAACACATAGGATGCCACTCGGTTGTACTGTGTATTTTTAGTAAAAGCATTTTAGATATTTTGAAATTAAATTTCCATGTTTAATTAATTTAATCTTTGATGTTAGCACTAAATCCACTGCTAAAATTTCAAATATTTTAAGTAAACTTTTAGCAGTAGCATGTAAATACTAAAAAAACCTTATCGGTGAAAATCCTAAATACAAGTGTCTTTTTACATTTGTTATTTGAAAAAAAAATTCAGAGGGAGGAGAGAGAAAAAAAGTAAGTGATATTTAAATACACCGGCAAGCACCTTTCTTCATTAATCATCCCAATGGTTGGATGAAGGCAAAGGTTAAGTCCTCTTCTACTGATATTAAATTGTGGTACGCAAACCATAGTCATTATTTACTGAAGTGCCCCAAACCAGGGTGCTTCAGCTGAGCAGCACCTCCTGGGGAGGCCAAGGGCTGCACACCTGGAGAGAAAGAGGAGAGATTAATGCTGCACTCATCACCGCATTGAAACTTGTGAATACCCAGATCAGCTTAGACACACTGCTATTTGCTGCTTTCTTCCTTTAGAGTAGATACATTTCTAATAAAAACTCCAACCTAACCATAACAAAAACAAGCAAATAAAAGGCTCAGCTAATTCTCTGCAGCATCTGAAAGGACAGATTTCTGAAAAAATATTTATTACAGTGATTAGCCAAAGGGCTGAGGGAAGCGTGCTGGTAGATTTGAAAAGAGAATTATTGGATGACATTCACGTGGCTTTCTTCAAAATAAAAAGCAGATTAAGCATCTGTATCAGAGAAGCATTACAGCCTGAGTGGAGCTAATACCATGAAATACTGCTCATAAATATAAGCGCTGCTTTAGCTGTTGCTCTTTTCTTTTTCTTTTAAGGGGTTATGTAATGCAACACACAAATTTACTCACAATGATAATTTGGGTCATGCTCATATATGACTTAAAAAGGGACACAATCCCTTTCAGGAAAACCTTGCCAGCAACCAGTGAAGTTGCCTGCATTGAAGCACATGAAATTGCATTAAAAGGGAAAACAGAGATCCAGCTTACAAAGGGAATTTTCTGATCTGATGACTGTCCAAGCAGAAATTGATGAGGGAGCAGGTTGCTCTGGAAATGAGCACATCCTCACAAGTGCCAGTCAGAGAATTGCTCACAGGAAGCTTTAACATGGAAGCAGATGACAGCTGGGCATCTGTGGGCAGAGGCAAGAGGCTGGGCTTCAGGAGGAGGGGACACATGCCACCAGGTCACCTCGAGGGTACAGCACAGCAGAGGCCATTAGCCACCTCTGCTCTTGCCACAACAGAGACAGAAACCCAGCAGGCATAAAATGTGCTCTTCTCAGGCACCCCCATTTCTAGTGGTGGTGGTGGTATGACTGGCGACAATGAAGGGCTCCTCTCTTCATCACTGGCCTCAGAAACCTGGTGATAAATGGCTTCCAAAATCCACTTCCCATTCATAGCAGACAGGATTTTTATCTCAGCAAGATTTGGATCCCTGGTATGTTTTCAATATCAACCTTATTGGCATAGCAGTGGAAAAAGAGAACAGGAAGCAGAGCAACAATGTACAAAGCAAGCACAATAAAATGCAGTTGAAAGAGGCTGAGGTGAATTTCCCACCTTCCTATAGTTCCTTTCCTCTCTTTTTCAGTGCTAACTAGCACAGAAATATTTAGTCTGATAAAATTTCCAACATGAAAGTGCACACACCCTTAGGGTTCTTAATAGGGTTGAGTGGACAATAACATAAGTGAAGAAAAAATTGTAAGTTGTTCTTGTGCCTGAAGTGCTTTAAAATCTCAGGGAAATAATTTTAAATGTACACATAAAAGAAACCATAGTAATTTATTTTGAAATCCATTTTCTTAATTGAGCTCCTAAAATCTAGTCAGCACAAGCTCACCCTGGTAATGTCACAGATACCCTCCGTCATGTAGCCAGCTAGATCATATCTAGCTGATTTGAAGCATGGGCAAAGGAAGCTCCTATCTGCTCACTTGTTACCAAGGAGCTGCTGTAGCCAAGTCCTTTGCTGCTCTGTTTTCTACTGCAAAGCCTGAGATTTCCAGGGCTCAGGTATACCTCTTTTGTGGGGACGATACTACAAACTGCAAAACACAACCTTATTTCTGGAGTGCTAACAAGAGCTCCCAGGCTTTAGAAGAGTGAGCAAGCTTAACTAGGTAAGCAAGTCAAAGTGGGAGTATGGGCAGGTAAGTGAATGCAAAAGAAATATGGGTGGAAACTCCAGGAAGGAGCAGTGTCTGATTCCCTTACAGGCTCATAATCCAAGTGTAATTTGAACAAAAACGGCAAAACCAGGCATTCTTCATATCCATCCTTGCAGATGTGCCAGAAAGTAATGAGGTGTCTGTATAGGACAACACTGAAGGAGGAATCCTGAAGTACTGGCTCCAGGCACAGCCAGGCTTTCAAGACCAATTGGCAATGCATTCTATTGTTACTAACTCAAGCAATTCTGTTTCCCAATATTGTAATCAAAGGGCTAGTCTTTTATCTCAACATTAAAAAAATTTTTAAAAAGAGAGAGAGCTAGACTTTCCTTGTAAGATTTCCCTAGTTTTGGGTAGTAAAAAGTCACTTTATTTCTACTGCTCTCAAATAAAACTCAAAACTCAAAATTGCCAGTTTAATTTTTTCGAAATGGTAATTGACCCCAAGATAGGCTTGTTAATACTTGAATGGAGATCCATATTGCAGCACTGGGTTTTGCAGAAGTTGTTTCCAAACTGTGGGCAATAATCGATGTGCTAAAAATAAATGGAGAGATGGACTTCTAATGCTCCAGGACTGCTGCATTGATGGCAAATGGGAATTAAAAAAGTAATCCTCTTTCTCATTTCAATGAAACTGGGAGTGAGATAATGCATCTGGCCGGTAGATTAATAAGAAATAGGGCAAAGAAAATGCTGGATTCATTTTGGGACTTACAGATAGCTAAATAAATTTCTAAATTAGTTAGTTTACCATAGAATGGAATCTCTCACTTTAGTGAAATGGAACACAAGGGAAGAAATTTATCTGGAATTAATTCAGTGAAATATCTTGAATTCAGTAAAAGCTTCTGGAAAAAAAATAGTTGAAACTAACCTCTAAATTAACTGACTTTAAATATTTTTTAAAAATTATATATATTTCCCAAAAAGTGCAAAGCATACTAGGCCAAACTCATATTGGTAACTGGCTCACACCATGGATTAATATGGTTATGTTAAATTGGTTATGTTGCCAACTTAAATGAGATGATCCACACAGCCAAGGCTCTGAACCAGTAGCTCAACAAACAAATATGATAAAATTCTCTTTAGAAATTATAACCCTGAACTAAATGTGTCAGAACCCATATATTTTGTATGGTAATTCCAAACAAAATTATTTTGTTTATAGGATGTCAGCCTAATTGTACTTTTGACCAAGTATTAGCCCAGAGAAATCATTGTTGGACCTTGAAGGTCTATGTGGCAGTTTTCCTCCCCATACATCAGCTCCAGTAATGCAGGTCGCATAAGGCTGAATGCTGATGTCATAGGTCTGAGCAGGAGTGTTCTTTTCCTTTTCAGCCTTGAGTAATACCTGTGCATTTTGATTGCCCTCAACGGATTTGCTCACATCCAGCACACGTCCAGGAGCTGGGCTGCAGGAAACAATCTGCTGATGAGGTGTGAGCAGGGCTACATTCCAGCTTACTCACTTTTATTGCCTTGACAAATTGTGCTGCCTGGAGCAAAGTGATAATTACAAACCCATCCTACTTAACCACATATATTATTCCATAGATGAGCTAAACATGGAATGAAACCCACTGAATAAGGAGGGGTCATTTTTGTACAAGACCTTATTATGACCTAGCCTTACTTGAAACAGTAAAAGTGACAGGAAAAGCATTATACACTACTAATAAGATTTTCAGACAAGCAGAAGCAACTGGTTTGTCCTGATGATCTGATTAATGAAATGGACCACTTGAGTCTATAAAGTCTAACAAATGTGTGGAACTATAACTTCTCCTTTTTTATCTGTTCAATTTTATTATAAGTGAAAATTTCAGGGTGAGCATTTCATAGCGATGCCATATTGCAATTGTCAGGTGATTAAAGGCTAAAAATCTTTGGACATATTGTTTAAGTATGTTATATATAAAGCTACAGCACCCAAAGAAAGGCAGTCATGATTGTTACACTAATGGAATGCAGGATAGCACTAATTTAAGGGGGGAATTTTTTTCCAGTTCACTAAATATCAATAGCAAAGCAATATTCTCTAAAACAGAACGGTGGTTTCCCTGTTATCTTACAAGGGTTTTAATATGTCTGCTTTATTTTTCTGCTTTCCTGAATGCTTTTTTCAGATTTCTATATAAACATCAGGACAATGCAAAATAATGTAGAATTCTTAACCTTCAATTTCAGAGGAAGATGGAGATTTCATGTCATGGCCACAATAAAATGATGATTCATTGAAATTCAATCATATGTATGTTGTAATACTTATTTTTTTATAGCTTTCTTCAGGCGTCTGCTAGAAGATTTATAGCCTGTGTTATACTATTTTCCAGTCCTTCAATGCCCTAATGTTAAGAACTTTCTGACCTTTAAAAAGCCAAATTTGAGGGTCTTATCGACACTTAGTCATTTCAGCTCATCATTGTTCCCATACTCATCACTATTCTTCTTCTGGAAATACCTACATGAGTGTGAAAATGGTAGTCAAAGTATTTTACTTCTGAATGTCCTTCACAGACATATTTATAAGTCTTCCAGAATGCCAGGGAATTTTCTGCTCACTATGGTGTTGTTCCTTTCTTCTCCCTCAGGTGCTTCACACATTCATACATCTTGATGTAGGCTGAGAAGTCCAGGAGGTGCAGTCAGTCCCTTATTGTACAGAAAGCAAAACAAGAATGTGCAGATAACAATCGGAAATGTGCTCACACCTCTCTCATGGATCCCTGCTCATAGCCTGTCCAGATTTTATGCTGCTGTTGCACTCCAATTAATGTGATTGCTGATAGCACAGGTATAGCTTGGTAAAAATGTCTGCTGCAGCCAAATGCTTGATGATTTAACATGAAGTTGAGAGCTGGGCACGTCTCGGAAGAAGAAAACAGTACAAATCAAATCCGTGTAATGTTCAAGCTAGCCATTCCTCATCTTTAGTATCCCCTGGGCAACAATCTAAAGGAGACAGACAGATGTAGGCAGCATCATATCACATTCTCCCTAACAAAGTGGTCTATAACAAGGGCAGCTCCTTACAGCTGAGTCATGGTGGCAAATTTCATTGAGCTGTACATTGCACATTACCTAAGATCTCTGCTTAAGACCAGTGATTTAGACATAAATAAACCACATCTTTTCTATTTTAGTTACATTTAAGGGCAGCTGCTTTCCTTAGGCTATTTCGCCTGATAAATAGACCCACCAAAATCAAACATATATGCAGATATATGCAAATGCATGTCATTAGTTGAGTTTCATTCTTACTTACGGTCTTTGCACAGTGTAGGCAAAGCCTTTTGCATAGGCTTGCTGGGTAGGGTATCCTTGAGCCATTTTATTTAAGTCTTTTTTACATTTTACAATATCTGCTCCTATCATTAGTTAGGCATAGGACACAAGAACTCCTTTCTAATCAGTCTTCTCTGATCTGTCTGATGATGTTTGTTTTAGCTAATTGATTGCTTTGAAATTGCTTTGCTGTAACATCACTCATGTTAACTTACACATGACTGCTTAAACTATCATTTATTAACAATTTATTATTTACACTCTATGATATAACAAAGCTGGCATCATTAGTTAGGCTGTGTGTTATTTAAGCAGCTGTATTGCAGTCAGTTGAAATTTGATAAACATAAAATTTTGGCTTATGTAACTGGCTTGTGTAGCTTATGTGCTTTGGGGACAATGGGGAAGCTTCCATACCTCCTGACAGGATAGAGCTCCCTAAATCCATAAACTGCTGTGTGGGTGATTTTGCAGCAGCCTTATGGGCACTTTATTACAACAGCAATTTTTTCCCTTCACTCAACCTGCAGTATGTGCTGACTGCAGCATCCTGGCAGAAGCAGTCCCAGGTAGCTCCAGGCATCTAAGTCAATCAGCAGCAGGAACATTTCTGTGTGCTGTGGAGCAGAGCAGCTCTTGTCCTCGTCCTCTGAGAGAGAACAAAGCTACATCTGATGACAAAGGCACCTCCACTTGTCTAAGGCATCTCCAATGGCCAGAGAGGTGATGAGGAAGGGCTGCAGTCACGCATGGTGGGGAAAGCCCAGCACTGCACTGCAGCTAAGACCCTCTATCAAGTAGGCATACTTTGACCATGGAGTCTCACAAGATATATCACTCAGAGGCTAGTGCAGCCTCAGAGGCCCAGAGTTTCAGACCCATCAGTGCCTTCTGCTTAAAAGGTTGTGGCAAAAGTGGCAACTTGCTAGAAGCATGGAGTTTACTACAATGCATAGATATTGGCTTCTCACTTGCTATTCTTTTACTTCTAATTCACTATCATTTCACATCAATTTACTGCATTAGTACCCAACTACTTCTCTTTATGTTCTATAAGCTTGTAAGGCAAATTCTTAGATCATAAGTCATCTGCAACTGTGTTGAATTGTTTCTGTCATGTATTAGCTTTTAAATAATTCATGACTTTCTGTATTTCTCTACATCCTTTCTCCACCTCATACAGCATCGTTTTCGCCTCTTTTGTCTGACTTAGAGTAATATAATGCAGGACGTTTAAAATAATTTACATTGATTTATTTTCTTCAGCAATATATTCTTTCTGCTTCAAAAGGCAGCAGAAGTATTCCTTTTGTTATTAAAGCAGAACTTGCCATTGGCACTGTTACAAGAGACTGAAGAAAAAGCATTTTTTGTCCTTGTTCTTTTTTACTCCTTGCCCTCAACAGTTATATAAAAACTCTGCAGGTAGATCTCAGTTCAGTGCCTACATGTTTCTGAATAAGCAGAGTGAAAGAGGACAAAAAGACATATTTATCAGCTTCTTTTTGCAGAAGGCAAAGAGGGAGTTGTCTTTGTTTTAAGAAGAATAGGGATTGTCTTGAAGGTTATCCTTTCCTATTGTCACTGCTGATAACATGATGAACATGGTGGTTTCTATCCTGGAGAGTTACATACAGCTGATAAAGTCAGATGACAAGAAAAAGTACATTTAGTGGCCATCACAGTTCTGGAATATTTCCATGCACTTCCCTGATTACTGATATGTTTTCTCTTCTGTGTCCTGAGAAAATCACTTTGCCCTGACTCCCAAGGGGTTTCTAGGACAAAGAAGTGCTGTCCTTGCTGTGCTGTGAATGTGGCAGCATCTTAACTCTAGGAGCTTCTTTAGGAAAGAGGGGTAACCAACCCCTGTGAAATATCCCTACTCGTCCATGGTGCCTTCCTGCATATATGTTGGGGCTCAGCACCTTGATCCATAACTCTCCTGGAAGCAAGGCTTAACCCCTCAGGAAGCTGAGAAGAGAAGCCTCTCTGAAAGACTCCATTTTGGCAGTACTCCTAATACAGTTCTGGGCAGTCATCAAATATCAAGTAGAAACTTAGAGATTTAAATTCTCTCATCTTCCTTTTTAGTATCTTCCTCCAGCACATAACTTTGCTAAATACTGTTTCTTCTTTTTGCCTTTGTCCAGTAACAAATTTGCCAATCCATTCCAACTTATATCACAGTGAAAAATTCTTTTGTCTGAAAACAATCCATTAAAATGCTGTAGATTTGTAATTTCTTAAGGCAAAATTCCCTTTAACAGCTGGAAGTCTTACAGGTGACCTCTAAAGCAAAAGATCCATTTTCCATTCTTTAATGCTTATGTGTAAAGAGCATTTCGGCTTTTATTTTTCAAAGTAATAGGACTATTTTTTAATGCATTTTATTCCTTTTGGGTTAGAAATGCTAGCCCCTCACTTTGTTCTCTGGGCTGCAGTAAACCTTGGCATCTTTGAAGTCCAAATATCGGCTTCACAGCTCCACTGTTTACTGGCTGGCTGGCTCACCCAGAGGCATGCCTGTGTATCAGTGCATCAGTTCTTTAGTTAGCAGCGTCAATTATGATTCCTTTCAGACAGAATTTGGATGTGAACCCAGACCTGCCACATGGGTAAATGAGATTCAATTTCTTAAAGTTATAGTGAAAGTGTTGGACCCCCATTTAGGTCTTGCTGGTGAAAGCTCCAGCTGACTTAATGAAGCTTTACTGGAATGAGCCCAGGAGCTGCTCTTCAGAGTCACTGCTGTCAACTCTGACTAAATTCTTCAGTGTTCAGAAAGATGCTATTTTTCGGTTGTGCCTTGTGTACAGTAATCAAACTTAAATAATAATTATATAATATTAATAAATAATAATAAAGCTATTATTTTCTTGCTGTTGGTGGAATTCAGACTCACTCTCCTCTGCTGATTCAAAACATATACCCCTGGGTGAAAATCACAGTGCTGCCAAATGCACCGGTGCAACTCTCTTGAAAATAAATATTCATAAACAGAAAAATCATGAATATATTCTATGATACCATTGTGTTCTTAGTAAATAAGAATATTCAAATATGTGATTTAGCATGAAATAAATCCAGTCATCCTACCAGGCAAGGGGGTTTTTATCATTATGACTTGTCTTCTGTTGGCAATATGGAAATTGCAACCATATAGATGAAGAAGTAGCTTATGAAGATAAATCTCTCTAAACTTCATGATAGCACTAAACATGACTAAAATTGTGGGCTGCATATTTTCTCCAACACATTTGAATTCTCTGTGTATGTGACAAATTTGAAGTGGGCGATTAGATAACTTAAAGGTTTGACAGCAAGGAACATTAAATGTTCCTCCCCAGGATTTTTACAGGCACTATAACACACAGGTCTCAGTACAAAGCTCACAAGTGAAAGAGGTCCTCAAGGTCGTGTGCTTCAGTGAGATAAAGTGCTATTCCTCCTGGTGCTGCAGATGTAATCGCATAAAAGGTCACACTAAAAGTTTAATCCTTTTGCTTGATTTTTCAAAGAACTAAAGACTGAACTTTAGTATTTTACAATATTGCAAAGACATGAAGGTGCCTTAAATTAATTTCCTTTGCCTGTTAGTGAAGAAAGGTTAGGACTTGTACCACCTAAAGTACTACATCAGATTATTTCAAAACAGAAGAAAAAGCTGATTTGTGAGTGAATACCTACCTGCCTGCTCAAGAATTGAAAGATCCAGCTATCTTAAGCTGATATCTAATGCTGAGGCTGTCAAAAATTCATCATGTGCTTTGAAGTCAATTTCAGTGTCCACATCAATCCCACCACCCAGCCTACAAACTCCTGTGCCCTCTTGAGACATAGAAATGAGAGAAGTGCCTCTGTTACTTCAGGGACTGAAGACACCCTTTGGAGAGGTGTTAACACTATCCCAACTCCCTCCTAGGAGGACAGAGGTTTTGTATTTTGTAAGCTCTAACTATAAATTTCCCAAGCCAGGTACCAAGGTTGCTATTCAAAGGCTGAGCTGACAAAAAGATGAGATTTTCACCATAGCATTTATATAGCATGGGGAGCTTTATTGTTCTTAGGAGAGCTATTTCTCTTAATAAAAACTCATATATTTCATGGAGAAAGAAAATTGAAAAACACTGCCAGCAATATACAGATATATATACTTTGGTGGATCTCTTTCAGGAGCACATATGCCCAAATTCATGCAGTATTGAGAAACAATTCATCAAGGATATGGAAACACATCTGTTCCTTTGGATGGAATCACAGTGGCCTTCCTGTCTTGACTGTGTAGCATTAGAATTATGTTAATTGCAAAAACTGCCTAATTTAATAAATATTCCTAATAATTTAAGAATTTATTCCTGCAAGTTTTCTAAACATTTCACATAAAATAAATCCTTCAGCTTATCATTCCTAGTTAGCATGTATTTTCCCTTCCTTCATTGAGCTTCTATGATTAGGATTTTCTTTTAGCTTAAATGTATTTTCTCTTGATATGCTAGGAAGAAAAATATCAATTTAAAAAAGTGTCAACACAAGATTTGAATTGTTTTCTCTAAATGAAATTCTTCAAGTTTTTAGCTCTCTTAAGGTCCTTTCCTATCAGGATGTTTACACATCTGATAATTTTTATACTCTCAAGCAAAACCAGTGATAGCTGGAAGTTCACTACTAACAGTTTACTGAAAGTACACCTTTCGTTTTAATTATTTAGCAACAAATTAAGTAGTGGATCTGAAAATTTACCCACCCTACATTAACCAAATAATGTCATCCCAAGCATCTTTTCAATCCTTTCAGTTTTTACAAAAACAAACTCAAACAGAGATCTACATTGCCCATATCAGTAGATATACATATCATCTAAAGAATATTAGTAAATAGTGCAGAGTTTAAAAAATATTTGTAATAATTTATCAAACAGATTTAACACATTAATATCCTACTTGTCATTATCCATCATTCCAAATACAGAAAATGCTAAATAAAATTTAAAAAAAAAAAAAACAGAAAGGAGGGAAGTAGCTAGCAAACCCAAACTACAGTGAAACCATAAGACTGGCAGGGTATTTTTAGGTTTTAGGCAATTGCAGCTCCCTGGATGGTACAAGTCATGAGGGCTGCAATCCAAGCAGTCTCAACCACCTGTGAAAAGCAGTAATCTCTCTGGAAGCTCAGTCTTGAATTTCTTGCTATTACAAGAGAAATTCATTTCCCCTGTTTTCTGTTTCTATCACCTGTGGCACTGACTATTGGCTGTAGAACAGAATCAGCTAAGAATCCAAGACAAGAATGAAGGAATGGAGATATCCCTTTCTCAGAACACTTACCTCTGCCTTCCTACAAAAAAAAATTCCTTCCTCAGCATTTTTCAACGCTAAGGTTTGTTTATTTGGCTGTCATTTGAATTAGTTCAAACTATTTAGAAAGCATTTGTTTTCAGTTAGTATATTTATTTTGCCTTCAAGCTGGTGAATTGATTCTTCTCTGTTTCATCAGCTCCACATTTTCCTCCTGTCCTTCTCCTGTCCCCAAGCATTTCAGACAACTATGGTATGCCAAATTTCTACATTCTGATTGGGCTCATAGGCTGCCCAAGAAAGTTAATGGGATCCAAGAAAACATCAACACAGCAATTAAGTTGTTGTTTTATGGTCTTCAGCACAGGCTGTGTTTCACTAAAAAGCAAAAAAAAATGTGCTGCACAGAAGGGAACATATAAAGAACAAGAACAGTAGCAGCAGATGTTTTTGTTTTAGATCACTGTAAATAAAAGAAACCTTTCACTGACTTGCCAGATTACTTTAGTAATTTCAGTATTTACCAAATTTATTGCTATAAAAATAACTTTTACCATTAGTTCAATTGAACAGTCTGTTTACAGACTGTAAGCATTTGTCATTGCTATGCTCTATTTTTCAAATAAAATTATTAGTACCTAATACAAAATCCCTTTTTTCTCATAACTGCCCCTCCAGAAGGTGTGGTTGTTCACAGTTTATATGGTCTGCTTTAGAAGTATGGGTGACTGGGGTGTTGTAACTGAGGAAGAGAGCAGTGACTTGATGCTCACTGGCTTCTTTCTGTGCACAGGTGTCCCAAGGCAAAGACACCACAACAGGCATCAGCTGTCACCTGGCTGCCAGCCTTGGCAGAGCTGTGCTCTGTACCTTGGTTTGCAGCCGCTCCCTGACGGAGCAGGCCAGAACTGCTCATCACCAGGTCGATGGCAGCTGATGCATTGTCAGGGTACACCAAAAGCAGATCTGTTGCTTTGTTGGGCAGTTAAACACATAGACATTTCTGGAGAGAAGCAGTGATTTTGCAGTCCTACCCAAGCCCTGGAGAGATCAACTTTCTAGGAAAGATGGGGAGCATGAGACAGCAACCCTATGTCAGCAGAGGATGCACCCCACCAAGGCAAGCTGTAAGCTGTTGCTTTCCATCAGCAAAAGAGTGTTTTCAGCAGAGGGAGAGAGTACAGAAAGATGCCAGGCAAGGCTGCATAACCAATGTTCTCAGGAGATCCACAGTCCATGAGGCACTTTTGACTCTAAACATTCATTTCGCCACCTTGCTGGAGAGATGCACAAGAGAATTTTGCATCTTTTGTCCCTTGCATTGTTGCTATTTCCTGATTCAGTGTTAGGATCCATTATACTTAAGGCTAACATCAACTACATGGATGAAAGTCACTTAAGAACACGAGAATCACTTCAAATTCAACAGCTGATATGAACCAATGTCACAAGTCAAAAATATTTTCAATAAAATCTGTTATAAATACAAATAAGATGCAATCAAGCTCATAGGTTGGTGTAAAAGATCCTACAAAAGAAAAAAACCCCAGTAAATTTGCAAGAATAACAATACGAAATATGACAATAATAAGCCGAAAGACAGCCATTGGCTTCCAGAAAAAAATAACTTTCTCATCAGTATGCTGTCCTAAGTCAGTAAGACAGCATGAGATTTCTCTCTGAGCTGTCTTAATTCACGGGGAACAAAAGTTTAGCCTCAGCTAATATGTACACACTTCAAACAGATAGGTCAGTAGCAAGGCCAGATACACCAGCTGGTTTTAAAAATCCAAAGTTTGTACTATCAAGCTGCAGGGCAGATTCCCAGCAGGACTCTTCTCAGACCCTAACACCATGAATAAAAAAAATTCTAGCTTTTATCTGTTAAATTAAAGGTGGAGGCAGAAAAGGTTTCTAGTTATTTTTCAGTAGTTCTCTAAGTGAGTGTCAATGAGTTTAATAAACTTTCAGAGAGACAAGATGGGAAATACATTAAGGATCAGATTTTCAGCTGGAGAAGTCAGTATTACCCTTTTTAACTAAGTGATTCTGCTGGTTTATACCAGGATCATATCTTCTGAGTTTGAGCAGAGGTAAAAACCCTTGAGATTCTCAATTAGAATTACCTGTAAGGCTCTTCCTTCACCACCTACTCCCATCTGGTTTTCTTTATTTCACTGCAAAGCTAAATTTTAGATTTGAAGTCAACCATGGCTTAAAATCAGATACTAAGTCAATTCTCTGCCCCAAGGCATTATTCTGCCCTCACCTTGCAGGTAGAGCTCTCTGGATAGCAGGAAAGAAAGGGCTTTTTCAAACTTTGTCACTTCTATTTCCTGGGGAGAGATGGGACATGCTCTTCTACCAAGGCAATAGAGAATATTAGGAGGAACATTGTTGTTTGTTCAAAATAAATGGGTTTAAGCCCTGCTGGAACAGTTCCATGTCCTGAATTAATTTGGTACATAGTTACATGCCCAAATTGAAGGCTGTTTCTATCATCCAGAAAAAATATATAATTCTATCATATAGCTCATCATTTGAGAAAATGACACAAACATGATGGAGATTTCATTTAGACACAGAGGCTCATGTACAAATAACTTGGAAATTATCAATTGAACAGAAAAATTGCATCATTTTAAATTCTAAAAAGCTCTGTTCTTTCAGTTACATTGTTCTGTACTCTGAAAAAAAACATAAAATCTACTATATAATATTCTAAGTTTGAGATCATATTTCAGATTTTCAATTTCTTTTATTCATGATAAACTAGGCATTGATATATAAGGTTTCACTTTCAGAGACAGGAAATTTGATTCATTAAACAGCAGGAAAAGCTTTGCAATTTCCCTCTTATGATTTGTGATAATCAGAGGTTAAATATCAAAGTAACTTCTGGTAACCATATTTTTTTCTTATGATGAAAGAGTTACTGGTGCTTTGAAACTTGCATATCTCTTTCAGTTCAGACATCACCATTATCACAATGCGATATATATATATAATTTAATAAGATGGAGTAAATGGAGTAAAAAGATGGAGTAAATACACTCTCTCCAGCAGTCCAGATGCTATTATGCTTATGGTGAAAAGGTAGTCCAGTCTGCTTGAAGGAGTTGGGGTTTACAAGGAAAATAAACATAAATTACCATTTCCTTGATAAAAGAAGGGTATTTTCCAAAGGTTTCTACAATTATGAATAGCTTATTAACTTTGGCATAATACAAATTTAGATGGCTATGACACACACATGGATTCCTTCAGTCTGCATTTAATTTATCAGTGATATACTGCTGAGCTTGGATTGGACAGTTTAGCACCTACTGAACAAGAGAGAGGAGCTAAAATTCCTCTTCATGTGTGCAGCTTTCTGGGAAATGCAATCAGGTATTGTGTAGCCAACACGTGACTTTTTAAATAATTTAGTTAATTTTATCTGCAATGAATCCTATTTATTATTGGTGTCATATTTTTGTTGACATAAAAAATGCAACCAGCTATTTTGCATGAAAGTTACACACTCTTAACTCTTTCTTTTAAAGTGAGTAGTGATATTATGAATGAGGTTTCAGAAACTGCCACAAGGCTTTGAAAGTTTGCCGAGGATGTGCTTCTGGGACAGTACTGGATGTGGCAAAGAAGAAAATAACATTAAAGTGAAGGAATGGGAATAACTTGTTTTTGCTTCATGACCAAAATCTTTCGAAACATTCCCTACATTTTGGTGAAAACCAAATGTCAACATAAAATAACATGTACCTTCTTCTGGAGTCAGTAAGTACTGACAGTTTCTTGAAAATATTGGCAGAGCCTATACTTTTTTTTCTGTGGGATTGAATACAGCATTACTTGGAAGATATAAAGCACTTTCTAAAACCCATGATGAAAGTAAATTATGATAAACTCTTTGTTGCAAAATTGACCCTTACTCCACAAGCAGCCACACTCTCAAAAGCTTGTTTGCAAAGTGAGCTACAACTGAGTAAGAGTGATGCTTTCAGAACCTGTGCGGTTCACATTGCTCATCAGTATATATTTGGAGAGTCGCTCTCAATTTGGAAATTTAAGTGATTCATTGCCTACCTGTGAAGTGTTCATTTTTACAGCAGTCAACAGCTGAAATTTCTGTACCGACAGAATTTATGTGAGTAGATTTATGGAATTGCTACCGAAAAAAAACCAAACAAAACAAAAAAAACCACCAAAAACAAACAAAGAAAAAAAACCCCAAGAGGGAAAGGTCAATGGCACTTACTTGCATTTCTTTCATTCATTTTTTTCTCAGTTATCTTGAAAGAAATATCAGATGTTTAGAATTTCCCTCCAACCCACTGAATACTGGAAAGATAAGCAAAAAAATATATACAACCATATATGCACTGGAAATCCTAGGTTTTAATCTCTAATCCATCAGATCTCTGCCTATATCCTGATTAGATGACACTGTTAAAGTTTAATGTGTCTTGTGTGCTTAAACTGCAAAACACTGGAGAAGCAAAGTACACTTTATCATCAGGGACATTTCTTCTCAAAAAAAGGCTTGGGAAAAGGAGAGAGAAAGTGACATACCACGAAGTTACTGTCCAAGAAAAAAATGGTAACTGTAAATTATATATATATGAACTGAACTGAATACATTCCAATCTACAATGTAGACAGCTGTGCCATGTGTGAGCACAGCAACATGGCAGTCTTCTGCTTTGGGAAGCAGGCAAGAGGATAGCTAGAACAAAACACAGCCTTTAATAAATAGACTGTCTTAATAGAGTTGTATTTGGAAAATTTCAGGTCCATTTTGCGGATTCAATTTTCATGATAACTACATAGATTTTAGTCACATTATCAGCCTTTCAACCATTAGTTTGCTCATGGCAACATGCAAACAGAGGAAACTATTGAGATGAGAGATTGGATGTCCTTAAAAAGAAAAGACAGGACAAATGTCCTGATTTTTTTTAATTGTCATAGGGTTCTAGTTCATTTTGATCAATAATAATGTAAACCTTAACATTTCAGTGCCTAAAATCAGTACAGATGGTCTTCCTAGATCAAATCATACTGCTAAAATCTGAAGTTAAAGAACTCTTAACTAGTTCTCTAAATAATATTAATTATGAGTGTTGGCAGAGAGCCTCAATATAATGACCTGCTCCTGGGTCTGAGATCTGACAGCCACTGGCAGCCAGCACTGGATTCCCATCACTTTTAGTGTAGATACAATCATGGACCTGTCGTAAGCTCAAAGAGCAAACCCTGGGGAAGAGACAAGACATAGACAAAATACCAGAGAAGCAGCTACACAATGTATTTCCTGGCTTATGTGTTCCTGGAATGAGTTCTGGAGGCACTATTGTGAGGAGCATTATTTCAACAGCATAGTCAGGAAGTCTGTGTGGAAAAAGAGTTGTAGGGGAGGATGACAAAGAAGGAAGTTAGAAGGGAAGCTGAGGCCACTGACAGAATGGTTGTACAGGAAAGACACAGAAGAGATGAATATGAAAGAAGCTGATTAGCTAAAATCCTGATACATTCAACTTTGTTCAAACTTACCTTACTGAAGTTAACTGTGTCAAGATAAATGAATTAGATCTTATTTATTGTATTTCTTAACCTTATCTTCCTATGAGTTGGACTTGCTTCTCCCTTCATCCTACTACCAGAGATGGAAGCTTATCCCAGTGTTTGGTTTTTGTCTGTGTTCATTGTTATTCAAAGAGAGAAATTGGAGGTTTCAGTCATTCTGCAAAATGCCTATTGCAAAACTACATTCTTCCTTCCAGCTTATATCATACTATATGTGCAACAAATTGAATGGGAGAGGGTATACAGAGATCAGGGAAAAGTGTTTAGCTCAGTGCTGATATTTTTAGGACATTTTCCCGTACTTCCCCTACTGTCTCACAGAATGTGTACCTCTTAATACCTTCCTAATGGCTTCAACGCATGCTGTCAATGAAAATTCAAGCTTTGAAATGGGAACATTAATAAAAATGCAGAACACTCGTAAGACCCCAGATATATTGTCTGAATTCTTGCAAGGGAATATTATCTTGCTCTTTGAATTCCAATAGACAAACGTCAGTACAGCTGTTGGACCTTTCCTCCTTTTCTCTTCATGGACTTTCTGATTAAGCCTACAGTTCACATATTGCAGAAATATATTTATTATTGATGCTAAACATAGCTTATTTAGAAAATAAATACAGATTACATTTTACAAATCAAATAGGCAAGAAAATTTCAGTAACATGTCTTAGATAGCTAACTTAATTCCCACTTTCTCACCAACACACTGACAATTTAAAACATGTCTTATAGTACTGGTCAGCCTTAAGGATAGATCCAGACAGGATTGAGGAAATTATTCAAAATGCAATACAAAGAACTTGCAGCATCCTTACTATACTGAATTTTCTTCTGTTTTTCAGAATGTCCACTTCCACAATAACTACACTTTACCACAGAAAACAGGTGACAAATCATCCTCTTCCTGTAAAAAAATTAAAAATAAAAACCACTGCTCAGTTCATGGGAAGAACCATTATTTGTGTCTGTTACCCAAAGGCATTACAAGGCTATGCTGTTAAGTCCCTGTCTAAAGTCATAGCCCTGAAAATAATTAGGAAGAAATCAGAAAACTCACCAATTTCTGTATTCCCCTTTGACTTGCACTGGATGGATCACTCAATTGGTCATTTTCAGTCCCATTCTGGTGTCTCTACCTTTTCTCCTAAACTACAGGGGACAGCTTCCCACCTATCACAGTTCTGGATTCTTCCCCAGGAGCTGAGCTGAAGAAATGCTCTGTGATGTAGCCAGGTAGAAGATTTAAGAGAGGAGATGGGAGTGAGGCGTGGAGAGGAGCATAACAGTTTGGTGCTGACTCTTGCTATTTGTTTTAGTAGAAAATGAAGCCTGGGGAGACAAAGATTAGAGTAACATACATATTCTAGCAGATAGAACAGTAACACATGTTTAAATAGCAGGTAACTAAACCAAAGAGAGGAATTATGAAAAAGGCATACCACTAGCTGTAAAATAGAAGAAAATTGCTTGTTTCCACCTATTCCAGTGTTCCACCTGGAAACGGCCAAGATTTTAACTTGACATCTGGAGAGAGAAAGGATATATAGTGGCATAAAAGTGCTTGTTAAAAGTCAAAGTTACTTACAGGTCAAATTCCCAAGCAAAGAGTAAATCAACAGAGTCAAAGAGGAAATGGCAATGTTTCCATAAAGAGATAGAGGAAAAGCAAATTAAATTGCTTTACGAGCCTGATAGACAAGTTAAGTGTGTAGGACATAGAAACAAACTCTACTGCAGAGCTTTTTAGTCACTTCTATGGGCAACTTCCCTGAACTTTAGGGACAGAAAAAGGTCAAGATATATTGGTTTCTGTTATGCTGAGGAAGTGGAGTTTAAGTATTTCTTTTTCTTTTGGTTTCAGTAGTAGATATGGCCATTTCAGAGAAGAAAGAAAGGAAAGTTTTTCTTAAAGTGAATAGAGTCTCTAAATTGTGCTGCAAGGATTATGATTAAAATTCAGAATATGAACAAAGCTTGTGCTCAAACAATATTTGAGGATCAAAATTGTGATTAAATTAGTCAAGGATTTTACTTGACAGGTTCTTCAGACAGTAGTGGTTCAGGGCATTGCTGACCAAAGAATAATGTTGCTCTCCCGTTATAAACCTCCCAATATTAACATTTGCAATGTGTGACAGAAATAAGACAGATATCTGTTCAGAAAATGAAACTTTACTGTGGTTTCCCTTTAACTAGTAGCTGATTTTGTAAAATTACTGACATTTTTCTTATTTGTCAAAATTCAGTATAAGTTTCCAAACGTCTAAAAATTCGTGTCAGAATATAACATCTAGTCTCTGTTCCTCAAATTCCTCTGAAAACTTAGAGAAATATAGGAACAGGCACCAAGAATGCTTTTTGAATTATATTTTTATTTATTCACAGCTGACTGTACAGACTATTACCTCTGGGTTTTTGTGCAAGGAGTTTGCATTTTTCGCTTCCTCCCTACCACTTGTACCAGTGGTAACAATTAAGAAGCTAATTTTTTTAAAGATGTTAAGAGAATTTCTAAACAACTAATCCCTCTGTTCAAGCTTCTTTTTCTCCCATATTTCAGTGTCAGCTGTATTTGAAATCCAAGAGAGAACTTGTTTATTGAAGATATACCAGGAGGGAGAGGTTTTGGCTCAGAGTTTCAGGGCTCTTGGTACATAGTCACTTGGCTAGAGCTGTGGAAAAGTAAAGGCACTACAAAGGCATTCCTGGACCCCTTTCAAAAACTGTTGCCATTAGTCATCTGGGACAAGAAGCTGAGGAGATATAGGGTAGGGTTTTGGTCAGACAGTTTGAGATTGTTCAATAACTAACAAGCAGTCAGCAAATTCTGGGCCAGTTGCTACATTATTAAGAGGTCTTATGTTGAATTATGTGACCCTCATCACATGTTTTGGTGCCAAGCATCATGAACTCTCACTCAGTTGACAAAATCCCAATTCCTTTCTGTGTCATCAGCCTTCTCATTTTGCAACACTGACATGGAAAGCCAAGGCATGGTGCTGTCCAATGCTGATTTCCCTGCAGAGACTTGTCCATGGGAGGTAGGAGCCTTGTTGAGAAAATGCAAAGGCCCAGCAGATGGTAACTTTATCTGGGGCTCCTTGCCAGACTTTCTGCAACAAGCAAAGGCAGTCAGGCGTGTGAGCAGGTCATGTAGGCTTTTTGTGTACTGACACTGTAGGATGCCAGCCCACCCTTTCCTTTGGCAGTTCTGAGACTGGCAGAGAGACAATTTTTTCCAACACTCATGGTCTGAATGATTCTCAAATACCTTTACTTAAAGAAATAAATCCTTGAATTTTAAGCAGCAACAGTAGAAAAGATCACCTTTGACGTACATTTGCTGTATTCACAAAAAACATTACAGAACACATGTTCCATAGAAACCTGGACAAATCATTGCATTTGAACTGATTTGTGGAGTTACTATTATTCCCAAGTAAAATCAATATACGGTTTTCTTGCCACTGAGTTTCCATGTCAAATTTAGAGAATGGAATTTATTTTGAAGAACAGTACGTTTAATGTGAATAATATTATATTTATTGCTGCTAAATGTGGATCAACTTTCCGTATTCCATATCATCTTTGTCTGTAATGATGATGCTTCCTCTAAAATAAATATTTTTGTAAATGAAAAGAGGAAACTGGACATGTGACTGGAACAAAGGTAAGAAGAATACAGCTACTGAAGAAAAAGAATGCTTGGTTTCTCGATTGAAGGGAAACAAAACTTCTTTAAGAAATGGATATTAAAAACAAAATGTGAGTAACATGGCACGATTAATCAAAATAAAGTTCAAATCACAGCTGAGGATGAAGAAAAAATTACCTGACTGGAAAGCAAATGGGAATGAAGAGAATCTAGAATCATCAGTTAAGAGTTTTGCAAGCATAAATCTGCTAGAAAATGTATGCAAAAATCTGCAAAAATATTCACTCACCGAATGGCATCAAGAAAGATTTTTGCCAATGAAAAAACATTGTTACAAAGTAGCAATTAACAGCAGTTGCAAGTGTCTATTCTGCTTTCCCATTATTTGGGTGTAACTGAACTGCAGTAATTGCATGAATACCAAAAAAAACCAAAAAAAACTCAAGCATGTGTAAAGTGTTGGTAGGATTCCTCAAAAACAAGAAGGATGCCTAAGTTTCAGGTTGCAAAGAGCCACCAGACAGCAGACAATGATAACATGGAGAGGGAAGCTTTGCCAAACAGCCTGCAGTTTAGTGGGGTAAATTACGCTGTAGAACACAACAGTATCACACCAACAGACATTTGCAATATCTTTGAATCTTTTAAGGGCATCTGTTATTAGAATAAGAAATAATTTGCTTGGAGAGAAGAATGGATCAATACAAGAAGAAGACAAGAGTTTAGGAAAGGCTTATTTTGCTCTTACTTTTCTTTGGTTTTTTTTTTTAATTGCAAATACAGAAATGCATAGGAAAAGTTATTGGAAAATTAAAAGAAAAAGTTACATATGTTTTACAGGGATTGAAAATATGCAGATTTTCCTTGATATTAATTCCTCAGTGAAAATCTTCTGAGATTTGAGAGTTAGTATTTAGATTTAAGAGTGCCTTGTGATACTAGAAAGAATTGCACAAATGCCACAAGAAAGAGGCATGGGCTGTACAAGAGTGCAGATGTAGGCAGCTTTATATAGGAGCTTAAGAGAGGAGAATTATGAAAAGCAAACAAAGAAAACAAAGAATATTTTCAAGCCAAATTCAGTAATGCTTAGGCATATTTAAGGCTCTGTAAAAATACCACCCAATTAGATCATATGCCTGGGATTAGTGACTTGATGAAAAGTAGATTTAAGGGAATCTGACAGGAGCAGCAGGAAGAAGTTAGCGCTGTATGAACTCTGACCTGAAGTGACTTTTTGTTGGCATTAAATGTACAGAAGAAAAGATGAGATCAGTGAAGGACGTCAGGGAATACAATGAGCAATGACAGGAAGCTATGAGAGAAGGACTTACTGGACCAAAACCAAAACTATCTGAAGAATATACAACTTCTGTCAATAGGTCATTAGACAACAGGAAGACATACCCAAGCAGAAAGAGAAGAAAAAATCCCACATGGAGTATCTTTTATGAAATCTCATTGAATACATTAGAAAATTACAAGTGACCTGACAAAGGAGGAAGGACAGAACAGCCTGAAGTTTTAACTGTGACTGCTCTAAGTAGGTGATTTGCATAAGATATGCCAATGTACAGACAGAAGACAGATGACAGGAAAAATGTGAATTCAGACAATAAAATGTGTGGCTTGGCCTCATTAACTGTAAATCATGTTTCAGTTGATGCATCTAACTGTCTGGAGAGGACTATAAATTACTACATTAGAAAGTTGGCAGTAATGCACAGCAAGTCAGAGAGGAGTGTTATCTTCATAAGACACAAAGATAGAGAAAATAAGAAATGAAAAAGCATTACCAAATTTTTCAAATGTTACTATTGATGGAATTGGAATATGTGTGAGAAGACCAGATGTGGTACTAGGAAAGAAAGTCAGAGATCTTTATCACATTTAAATTATTAAAAATATTGAATAACATCAATCAGCACTGATAAGAATTGGAGAAAACAGGGGGAATGGAAAGCAGAAATGAAACACCAGTCATTTCTAGTGCACTGGGATTTTATCATAAGGAAAACACATCAGTACTGTGTAAATTGGAAGTCAGCTAAAATGTAGAAACCCTTTTTGCTCTTGTGGCCAAAAAAAGTGCCAAATTTGTCCTTAACCCACAGTGTGTGTGATAAAGCTCACACCACTGGCAAATTATATCTAGTATTAAGGGCACAGTCCATGTCTTGTCTGCTTCATAAATGCCTGTGTTGCACTCAAGGCAGGTTTTTGTTGTTGATTAAAAGAGGACATGTACATACAAACACGCACACACACACAAACAAACACACATACGTATATTAAATTTCGGTTTTTATTAGAAGAAAGCAGAGTCTATGCTATTTTACAAAAGACATCTTTCAAATTTAAAATACATTTGGCAACACTAACAGAAATGATATGAAGTAGTGCAAATTTGCAAGCATTGACTCTCACCATCTGTGACATTCCTTCTCTCTAGGGACAGGAAAATGAACAGTATGTGCAAGCACTTAGATCTCTGTTATTTTCTTATGAACATAAAAAGGCTTAGAGATTCTTTTGACAAAGGCTGGGCTACATTTGATGTATGTGATGCTTTGTGAAACAGCAACTTATGACTGAGGGCAGACCCAGTTTTCAGAGGCACTGAGCTCAGGTTTTAAGAATACTAGAAATTTTGATTTGAGGAGACCTGAGGAATTACAGGCCTTTGGTGGAAGATGGGACTAGACATCCATAATGAGTCTTCCAGAAGTAAGGTCTGGTAAGGACACTAGTAACACATTAAACACGTTGATCTAAGCTATATTCGTACTAGTAATTTTATTCATTCATGTATATCAAGCCCTCAATCTTTCTGCCCTTGCATACATCAGAGATCTGGTTCTGTGTTTTGTGTTTTAGAGCTGGGACCATTCTTGCTGGATGAGTCAGAATAACAGTGCATTAGTGCACTTTTTCACTAAGCCAAGGAAATTTATCCTGTTACCAATTTTCCTATATCATACTGTAATATAAAATCACACATGACATCAGAACTTATGCAGGGCACTCCAGACTCTGACTCATTATTTCTTTCAGCAATTACAGCCAGATGTAGATTAAGACCACAATACATTGCTCTTCTAAAGTTAAGTTATGGTTATTTATAGAAAGATATTATTTTAAGTGGAAGACAGCTGAAAAGTGGGAAAAGAAAAAACCTCAGAAAGAGTAAAATATGCCAAGTGAAATAAAATAAGAGATAGGCATAAAGAGCACAAGTTGAGTGGGCTGCAGGCAGGTGCCAAGGTTACTGGACTGAACTCCAGTGAGGTTAAGATGGAAAGGGCATGAGAACCCACGGGATGAACTCGACCTTGGATGTGATAGATAACAGTGTGAGATGCTATCAAAAGCTACAGAGAGCACTGTAGAACTGGTCTGAGTTTCACAGGCGACTAGGGAGAATGCATGTGCCAAACTTCATGGATATCTAGAGAGGAGCACTGGGGACCTCTGGGTAGTCAAGTCTGGCAAGGTCAACAGTGTGACCAGAGCAGTAAGAACACATAAGATTAAGATTACCCAAGGAATGGTGACAGAAATAACAATTATAGGTATCAATATACCAAAACTGGCACTAACTGGGAGAAAGTAGTTAGGAATTGACTTTATTTAGGAAAAGATTGGTGCAGAGAAATGTAGGGGCAGGAGGG
>VZRM01003031.1:221151-353971 GCA_013397955.1 Grantiella picta
GGGGGAGGTGACAATTCCTGAAGGAATTGCTAAAGAATGATGAAGAATCCCTATAGTACAGTGTTACTTTAAAAGACATAACCATGACAAGCAGATCTAAATAGTCATGATACTGCACAGGTTACATTTGCAAAGCTTTTCAGTGTATGAAATTACACACCTTAGGTCTGGCTCCATTTCATATCCACCCTGAACTTGTCCCACTGTGACAACAGGAACATTGTAGTGACAGCAGCTTTACTTGGGGTGATGTGAATAAGGGGAAATTGAAAAGTAGATCAATACTAATGCAATCACAGCAGAAAAAAGAAAACCTTAATCTCATATCATAACATTGCAGGAATTGAAGTGGAGTTGAAGGAGAACTTATTGATACAGACAAGAGAACTAAAGGAATACACATACAAATAACACCATTACCTGTGAAGTGGAGATGACCAGAGGAAATCTTTCAAGCTGTCAGGCAGAAAGATGAGAAGAATACGTGACAAATGAACTAAGCATGATGACTTCTGGAAAGAAAAATGGGAATCGAAGACATCATGTAACCCTTTGGCAAAGAAGATTAGAAAGAAACTATGTGAATGGACTGATGTGATTAATCAAAGTGAAGTGCAGATCATGGAAGAGGAAGTTCAAAGAAGATTGAGAAAATAACTTAATTGGAAAGCACCAGGAAAAGAACAGAATCACAAAACATCAGCCAACAGCTTAACAAAATGGAACCCTCAATTCAAAATACATCTATGAGAAGCTAGGATAATTATCATACAATGGCAGAAGATTTCAATTCATTAGAAAGATAGAAAATGTGTTACACTAGAACAGGCTCCCAGGAGGGTTGGATGTTCTTAGAGAGCATACAAAATACAGGGATGTCATAACATATTGCCTTATCCCTTTGGAATGGACTTGCATTAGCTCATGGAGAAAAAGGCTTTCTTGGCAGCTAAAAGCAGGTCAGACTATGCTAGTCATTGCAGAAACTAGACAATTTCTAACAAACAAGTTCTTGTATCAGAGAATAAAGCCTGAGGAAAGAAGGCAGGCCTGCCAGAAGGGCACAATAGCCTTTTCCAGAAAAAAAAAAGACACGCATGATTCAAGATCTCACCAGAGGGGATTCCTTCACATGTTTTGAAGGTGTCTTTAGATGAGATTTAACTGAGGCTAGAAAAATATAAATAGTGTGATGAATCAGTTTGAACAGGAGAAAGCTGGGGGAAAGAACACTTTTTTAAATTTATAAGACCAGTCAAAACTGAGCTCAAAACCCGTCTGTGTCACAGTCAACTGTGATTGTATTATTTCATTCCTCCAATCCCCTTTTTGGCTCAGCTTTGCCTTTTTCTGTGTATTTCAACTCGTTTTCCTTTTCTGCTACAAATAACTGTCACCATGTGATTCAGTAAGAAGATTTTTCTGGTACTGGTTCAATAAACATCTCTAAATTCAGATATTTGTGTCAGATCTTTTACTGATATGACAATATGGATTTTTTATGAAGTTCTGAGAGAACTGCCAGCAGAATTCAACTTTACGGGATCAAAACATTTTGATGAAATGTAGAGATACAATTTTTCTAAATCTCATGTACTCTTTTAGCTTTGTAAAGTCTTTCAGTTTATCTTTTAGATGTGTCTGCCCAGTTTGTCCCTCACACATTATCAAAAACATCTGGGATGTTCTAGTTATTTCCAGCCAGGATACACAGTGTAGGTATGTCTGAAATGCAGATATGTCTGAAAGTTTGTGGATTTTGTTTTCAACTTGAAAATTTTGGCCCAATATTACTTTGTATCACTACACTAGAATGAAGCTGAATAGACTTCTGAAACCATCTATAAAAGGAAATACGTCAGATGATTAATGGTAATGATGAAAATGCAAGGGGGAAAATGATATGATTGTTCACGTTGTTTTGAGCAAATAATTAATCTCGTATTTGCAGCTGAACGAACTGGAGCTGATTGGTGAGTTAGGCTCTGTAGAAGACAAATACCAGGAGGATGTAAATGTTAAGTATCTTTTTTTATTACTGCTACCAGTTTACATAAGCAATTTGGCAACAAGTGAGAGGCTGCATTGCTGTTAGATTCCAATATAAAAAGTTCAGACTGACTGAGAAATTGTTCTCTTTCCATATAATCTAGTGGCAGAAGAGAAAACACAGGTAACAGTTCAACCAACTCTAGTAAATAGGAATTCATTCAGTCAATAAGGTGTCCTTTCATAGATGATCTATACAACACCTGGACAAAGAATATTCTAGGCACCTGCTCCTCCCTACTTGCAAATCTGTAGAACAGATGCGAATAAATTTAAGCCTTCAAAATACTTCTGCTTTTTTTCTGATTAGTGAAGGATTAGTAGAAAGAAAGCAAAGGGTAATGGAAATAGCTTCCAGTGCTTTTTTGTTAATACAGATTAGCAGTAGGCATAACTCAAATGCCTCTCCACTTCTCCTCTGCTCTGGAGCCAAGTATCACTGAAGTGGAGCAGCTTTGCTCTTCCACATGGATTTTGACAGCTTCATCCCTATCTATGAATGCAGCAAATGGAGGCACCAGCTCTCATATTCACACACCAAAGGAAGAACATGCATAAGCTTATATGTATTGAATCAGAATAGTCCAATGTTCCCTCTTCACTCAGAACTGCTCAGTAATAGAGCAGACCTTGCAGAGCTCTTAATAAAGAGCTATTTCGAGGCACCTGCAGCTTTACACTGCCAGTTCTTATGGATTAGGCAACAGGAACACTAATCCACTTTTGAAGAATGTTTGAGCATCCATGTTCCACATTCATCCCAAAAGCTCTACAAATCCTTGATACATATCTCTGCACAGATGTGTTTGACATCAAGGTAACATCTGACACATTTGACTCCCAGCTACTGCTTGTTTTCTGTGCCACTGTTGTTTTACCTGATGTGCATTTGGTGCATTCAAATGAGGAGACACTCAAGACTGCTCCTCCGAGCAGTGTGTTCTTCAAGACCCATGCAGACAGACGCTCATGAGGAAACCTCTGTCAAGCCTAAGACATAATTATTAAAATGTCAGATTTTGTCAGCTCTACACCTATGCCTGAAGAAAGACCTGACATAGTCCAGCACTCCTGCCCTGCTTACAGGGCACAAAAACTGCCATAATTCTGCCACCGTTGGACAAAGGGATGTCTTGTCTCTCCTTCCTTTCCTGTTTACATAGAACATAGAATACCACCTTCTTGTCCATCTCATTTTAGTTGTCTTTAGTCTCCCCTTCTACAACTGCCAGCTATCATTATAATAATCAGGTCCCCATTAAAGAGCAGCAGCTATACTTATTGCTGTGGAAAAACAAGAAAAAATGCACACCCAGAACTGGATCATCAAATAGAGTCTGGAGCATCAGCTACAGCATCCTCTCAGATGAGGCTGGGATTTTTTTCTTCTAATTGTATGCAACACAGCTAAAAAATGAACCCAAGCCTTCCTGCCAGACTTGAGCCAAGAACTCGGAGGTATCAGTACATCCACACAAACTGCTTTCAGAATATGTCCAAAACAATATTTGTTCCCTTTTCTGGCCTCTTCAGGTTTAAGATTTGCTAATCAAAACATTTGCCACCATTTAACTATGACAACATTTATTGGAATACACAATTTTAGAAAACATGTTTCTTTTCCACAAAATCTCTGGATTTCTTAAGCTTTTATCTAAAATTATATGCTGTTTTTAGTAATCTGAAAGCAGCTGTTTGATTTTCATGTCTCCTGGGAATATTGAAAAGAAAGTTTCTTTTCATAATGAATGTTCTGTACATTTCAAAGCTACAATAGATTTACATATGTGCAGCTGAAAGCCAAATTTAGCTTTCCATTTGTCATTACTTACTGAGTTCATAAATGGCCCAGATAATGTGATCCACGATTTATGACACAAAATACTGTTGTACCTAGCCAAATATTCAGAATGCTTTGAAGTTATTGCTGGGCTGAACAAAGGGCAGGAACATTTCATCCGAACCCAGATACAGAAATTAATCTAATTCTCTGCCAAAAGGAAGAAAATAAATGCATTATTTTCATCTTTCCTAATAATGGGTGCTTTTCCATCACCTTCAAGCTTACAAGTCAGCTGTGGCTATGTGAATTAGTTCCTCTATGAAATACATCTTTACATTATTCACCAACCCCCACAAATCAACTCCTGAAACAGCAGTGTTAGTGGATCAAATCAAAGATTATTCTGTCAAATTTCTCTGTTCAGCTACATTCCTACATGGCCAGGGCAACTCTTCAGCAAGCTTCTCCTTGCCCTGGATGCCCTGGCAGTTTATAGCAGTGGGAAGTCTTGGAAAAAAACAAATGATCACAGCAACTTTCAGTATAACACTGTCATCCCTCTAGGTACAGCACCCATGAACAGACTTCATCATCTAACCAGCATGGAATGGTTATCTGGGAAATGCTTAGAAAAACATCTGTGGTCTCTCATTCTGTGCTTTTGATTCTCTGAAGGGGGAAATAGATTATTAATTGTTAATAGTGAGGAAAATACATAATTATTAAGGCTTTCTGATTTAATTTTATGTCTTCTTTCTGGTGTGGGTTCATCCATATTTGTCTTACTCAGCTAGCAGAAATTTAAGGAGAATATATACAAAGGAGGTCAATAATTCTTTGTTCTGCGTTCAGTTCTGCATTACACCTCTCTCTTGAAAAACCAGAAATGTGAATACCAAGTCTTTACAAACTTCATTCCATTCTCTGTTGCCAGTTTGTGCTTTTAGGTGTCAATGAGATATGGTTGGTACAAACTGATATGGATATTCCAGCAGAGATGTATGAAAACCCCTTCATTCCCATTCCACTGGGTCCTTCTCTGTGCTCTTTTGCATTAGGTAGCGGTTTTTCCTGCCAGTCTGACTGTTTGCTATGCAGAGCAGAGCTGCCTCTGGGGATTTTGCTTTGAAGGTGTTGTTCTGGGCAGCTAGAAACCACCAGGTTCTCTTGAGCTCCTGATGGCTTATATGTTATTTCAAGAAGTTTTTTGACATCTTTGCTCCTACAAAGGATTAGGTTAAAAAAAAATGTGTTTGGAGGATAAAATCACTATTCTTTTTGTTACTACAAAGTAGAAAACAAGGAAGGCAACACTTTTAAATAAAAAAATTTGTAAATTCTTATAACTTTTAAAATATTTTTCCAATTTTTAAGACTTACAAATTCTGGCAGTTTTCAAATCTCAAAAAAGAATCTTTCATATGAATATTATAAAGGAGTATAAATTAAATTTTCTTTTGGCTGAATACTAAGTATAAAGTGCAAATGTAAATCAATTCATCAGGGTGAACAAAACATGTCTAATCATAAACTGCAAGACTAGATTCATATTATTAAAGTCTAACAAAAAAGAATTCTATCTTACCCTCATTCATGCTGTTTACTAGGAAGCAGAAAGAAAAGCCATTTCCATTCAGTTCTCATTCTTCACTCTCCCAATCTCTTCTTTAAAAGCTTATCAGTGTTTCAGAGAAATTGTTGAAAAACTGAATCCTTGGAAATCTAAGAGGAGATTTATTCCTGGGAAAGATACATTGCCCCCAGATCTGTGCACCTCATTTCCACAGGTTTTTAGAAAACCCATGGGTAGTCTGGCCACATCAGTAAAATGACACATCCCTTAGACAGAACCATTATTTTAAACAAGTTTACCATATTGTTAACTTCTCAAAAGTGAAGAGATTTGTTCTTTTTGATTTAGTGTGGTCTTTTTTTTTAATTGCTTTCCATTTCCCTGCCCTATGAACAACCTCAAGAGGGATCTCTGGTGTGAAGCTGAGATCTGCAGAGAACTTGCACAGTTTTTACATGCAACCTTTTATGTGCTCCTCAGTCTGTAGGACTTTGTAGGTGAATTTTGTTCCAGGCTCCTGTAGCTGACGCCACCTCCATACATAGTATTCGAGTGAACAAGAAAGAAATGGATCCATTATTTTCAGAGACAGTATGGTCTCAATACTCTCAGGATTCTCGAATTTCCATTGTAGTGGAGAAGCAAGTGGACTCAGAGCCCTGCAGGGTAATTAGTCAAAGGACTGTTAGCCAAGGATCTGTTAAAGATGAAGGCTGGAAGAAAGTCACAGCACACACCAGGAGGAGGTTCCTCCTCCTTCTCAGAATTTGACAAGTAGGACTGGAAACTTCTACAGCAGGTGTGAGGTTCTGGGAGAAGAAGGCCAGACAACTGATGAGGTGGGCAAAGATCCTTGGGCAGGGAGGAAGAGGCAGGACTCTGATCTCTTCTCTGTGGTGACCAGTAATAGGATCCAAGGGAATGGCCTGAAGGTGTGTCAGGGGACGTTCAGGTTGGATATTAGAGAAAGGTTTTTCTCCCAGAGGGTGGTTGGGCACTGGAACAGGCTCCCCAGAGCTGTGGTCACAGCACCAATCCTGACAGAGTTCAAGAAGTTTTTGGACAATGCTCTAAGGCTCATGGTGTGACTCTTGGGGTGGTGCTGCGCAGGCCCAAGAGTAGGACTCAGTGATCCTTATGGGTCCCTTCCAACTTAACATATTCTGTGTGATTCAGTGTGTGAAGGTTTCAGAAGGATTCGCTGCAGCTTCTCCATGGAAATCAGCACAGATTACCAATTGGAGCCACTCACTTTAACAAACTCTATTTATTGCCTGAAAGAATTCTTTTGCCTCCCACCAAACTGCTTCGGGGATGTACTTTTCACATGTTTGCAATCTGTCAAACACACTTTTCAGAGCTTTGAGATGTGAAACACCCACTCCTATCCTACCCCAAATTCCTTGTTCTCTAACAAATAAAAGTCCTTGAAAGCAATTGCAAGGATCGAGCAGGTCAACTTCTTTCTCATTCTGAGCTGAAATAACCTCTCCTTATCCTCCGGAGAAATAGGAAATACACATCTCTTCAGAGGACTTTGCCTTGTATGTTCACTTGCTATAATTTTTGGAATAACTTTCTATGTGGACCTGCAACAGCCACCTGGTCTTCTAGAGAGAGAAGTTTTAGGCACTTTTTAATTAAATTCACATACATTGGGGTTTTCTCCTTCCCTGGTCAAAAAACAGTAATTTTTCAGAGACGTTCCCTTTTAAGCTCTACTTCTAGGCAAGCCAGAATTCAGAGGAGTCAACACATGTCATTAGACCCAGTCCAATCTGGAAATAAAAAAATATTTCACTGTGATGCAGCAGCAAGGAAGAAGTCTGACATTCCACCCTAAGTATATACTGTTTTCTTTTTCAAGAAATAAAGTCTTTGGTACAAAAGTTCATCAGGCCAAAAGATTTCAGAGAGGGGAAGGCTATAGCTTATTAGATATTCTATGTCATATCTCCTATGTGTTCTTGCTTGGCATAATCCTGACAAAATAAATTACACTGAAAGATTACTGCACCTAGGAGAATTCACCTAGGCTTGGAACCACAGAAAACTGCTCTGGGGATGCACTTTAAATGTATTAGATTTCTCTTTACAAAAAGATTATTTTCTTCTTTTATTATTAATTGTAGCATTATGTCCTTTCCCAAAGTGATATTTTTGCCATATGCTGTCCCTGTTTTAAATCAATTTTGCTACCTCCTGTGACAGCAGCCAATGTGTCTTGCAGCAAATGCTAAATTTGTTATGCCAGAAGGCATGACAAATATGACAAAATGAGTATTTACATGCTACCAGATAACAAAATTATTTTATTTAAAACATTATTTTACAATGTAACACTTCTTCTTTGCAAAATGAGTTTTTCACAAAATTTTCCAATCTTTTCTACCACAAGGAACTTTCCTAAATCTTAACACATAGGTATGTGTTCAAAAGAAGGAGAAATAATTATGGGAGCAGAGACCATGACTTAACCTTTCCTTTTTCCACACACCATTAGAGCAGCACAAGGCTCACACCTTCTTGTCCTGGCCATTCCTCTCTGCCTCCCTGCTGTGCACTCCCAGTGTGTCCCTGGCATGACACTGGACCTCATAAAGGTATGACAGGGGCTGCAGAGCTGTGGAGAGCATGGGCACTGGAACTTCACCTCTGGGTCCCAACTCAGCTATTGGATTAATTTTGCTTTAAAGGAAAGCCAAAGCCTCCATCACTCTTCTGAGAGATAAGACATATTAGATTTGAAGCAGGTATTGTGCCAACCCCAGTGCTCCTGAAGCCTCAGACACCTGTGGATGCCAGAGAGGAGCCTGGCACTTCTCTTCCCAGGACAGCAAAGGAGAGTAGGTCATAGATCTAACCCAGAGCTTCCAGTCACTGACACAGATGTGGATCTCTGGTGAGCACTTGGGATTTAGGGGGAGTCACCCAGAGAACTGCAGCTGTTTCAAACCAAAGTGCCTACTGGTGTAAGCACTCAGTAAATCATACCAAAATGATTTGGAATCAGTGACAAGGAGAAAGGAGATAAACTAGAAGCATGGAGGATTATTTAAGTGTTAGAGATAATGAACTCAGCAGGGCCTGACAAAATGTCCCCCTGTGAGTACTCACAGCAGTAACCAGAGAGTCTCAGAAGTATTAGCACTGATTTCTGAATATGCTTAGAAGACAATGAGATCCCAAAGGACTGGAAAAGGACAAAGAGAAAATCATTCTCAAAGAAGATAAAGGTCCATCTGGGAAATTAGCAACTATTCAACCTAACTTCCATACCCCCAAGAATAGAGGAATAAATAATAAAGCAAAGTATCAGTTTGTTAACACGAGAGGGTCATAAGAACCATTTAATGTGGACTTAAAAAAAAAAAAGCTCAACACAATTTCCCTCTTTGATAAAATTATTGGATAAGTGGATGAGTGGGAAACATGAAAATGTCTTTATTATGGCTTTTGATAGAAATCAACAAGACACCTTCGTAATCAGACCAGAGGAATATATTCTAGATAAATTGCTGTACAGAAGATTGAATAAATAACAGCTCAAAGTCTGTTTCCTACCAAAAGGAGATTAACGGATCCTTAGAAAGATATGTCCCATGTCTTAGTCTTCAGTATTTCCATTGAGGGGAAATATTATACAAAGAATATATTGGGACAAAAAAGCAGATAACACCAAATAGAAATCTCTCCGGGTAAGAGACATAAAATAAAGAATTATCTTAACAACTTTGATAAATCATCTGAAAGAAAGAAGCTGATATATGTTGTGTTACTTATGATGTAAATCACATGAGAAGGGAAAACACTGAATGCATAAATACAAAATATGGAGTAAAAAGTTAAAAAATCCATCAGGAAAGGATTAGAAGTATACTTCAAATCACAGTGCCACTTCAAAAAAAAAAGGAAAATATCTTTTTAGTCGATAAAAAGGTGGTTATAGCTTAATCATTTTAGTATATCTGGGACTATATATCTATTACATATATATTGAGTAATGCCTCTATCATTAAACACTACACACAAACAGAGAAAATTCATGGGAAAGTTAAAAATGTAAAATGTTTCAGGCATTCTGGAAAAACTGAAGTAGTGGAGGTGATTCATCAACAAGCAAAGAAATAAGCTGTGGAGTCCATTTTCACATCACTAAAAAGTTGATATGAAACCCACAAGAATACATTATTTGCTATGGGACTGGAAAAGAAGAAATTACTATAGATTGAAAAACATCTATAGTAATAAAACATCTATAGTGTTTGTGTATATTTGGAGGAGTTTATAGAATCCTTGAAATTATTTTGATCAGAGACTTTGGATCAAGGAATAAGGCTATCCTCATGTCAGGGATGACTTCCTACTTTGTAATGAAACCTCACTAAAAATACAGATGTGGTAAATCAAAAAGGTGATATTGGCCTCCACTAAGTTGTCTGGAGATCACACACCACTGACACTGCTCCACAAGCTGATCTGTAGTTCAGTGATCACCCACCCTTCAATTCCTCACACCCAGGTCTTTCTAGTAAAATTCAGAATAATCCAATTGTAAAATATTTCCTTACCTTCCTTCTAAAGATCAAGTGGCACGAAGGTTAACATTGTTATTCCCAACAGGTCCTCTAGCAGAAAACACAAGTGTTTGTTCTGTGTCAAATGGAGAGATTTTGAGTTTTATCACTTAATTTTAAAGTAGTAGGAGATGTATTTAAAAAAAAAAATTGGAGACATTAAAAATGTCTTTTGCAAATTTGGAAAACCAGGGACAGTAGTAAAAAAGCAGCAAAACTAAAGATATCTGTTCATAGACACCTCACTGCAGCTAAATAGTTTGAATAATTCTTTGGGATAATCTCCTGAGATGGAAGATATATCAAGACAATTTAGCAGCTCTCCTCTGTAATTTGAAGCATTCCTTATTTTAAGAGCTAAAGTAGATTTAAGCATATATTTCAGGTTCCCTAGCTCCAGTGGAACGAGAACTCTTCTTCTGTTGACTTCCTAAATGCATTAAATTCTCTTCTAAATTGGAGTCTCTTCAGGTTTTTGCAGCCCTCTATAATCCAAAAGTTTTCATAACATACACATACCAAAACACTGAAAGAGCTGGAACATTTCAATATGTTATAAGAAACTTCATTTTAAAAGCTATTCAGGTAAGGTTAAATTTGTAGTCCTTTAGGACTAGCACCACCAACACAGAACTCCAAGAAGACCATTCTGCTTTACACACATTTTTGTCACAAAGAATACTGAAAAACAAGGCCGGGGGGGGAGACAAAGAAAGAAAAAGTTTTTGTTTTCTTTTATCTGTCCCATAGAGAGAGATCTAGACTCCATAAAGACTGTGAGACAGATGGTGGTATTCACCCATCTGGACTCAGCTCTCCGTCAGCTCAGAAGCACTGGATGGCATCTGGTCCAGACACAGGCAAAACATTCCTATCTTTGGGGCATTTTAGCGTATTTAGAGACTAATGTTCTGGTTTATTCAAACCAGTGGGAAAATCCCCTGATGAGATGTAGCCACTGGCATTTACTGGGCGATGTTGCAAGGGAGAGATGGTTCTATAGTAAAATATTAAAAGACAGTTTTGGGTCCTAACACATGAAGGCACATAGGCAACAGTGGGAAATTCCCTGTCCCAGCACTGGGCAGCTGCAGAGCGTGCCGGTGAGCCCAGCTTTGTGCTCTGTCACTCATCCTGCACGGAGGAAAGGATCCCTGCAGCCATCCTGGGTTTGGCTCTGCAAGGAGCTGGCTGCTTGATGACAGAACAGACCCCAGGAGTGACATCACATTTATACAGATGGTCAGGAAATCTGCTTCTAAGTTCACTATTCTATCTAGCAATGCCTAATGTCACACCAAGGAGATCAGTTGGTGATTTCTGAACAACCTTAAGTAGAAGGAAACATATACATGACCATATATATGACTTACCTGCAACTTTTAATACACTTTGCTTCAATACTCATTTAAATAATGAAATGTCAATGCCAAAGGCCTTCTTCACACAAAGCTTCAATGAAAATAGTATTTGAAGAAAGTGCTGATGGAGTGTTTTGGTTTTCAAGTGGAATCTAGGTGTGCCCAATATATGTAATTCTGGGATATCTTAGATTTTAAACTATTTCTTAAGTGCTGAATGACACTTAAGAATCAAAACTATCTAAAAGTATTTAAATTAAATCCATCTGTAAACAATTTCTGACAATAAATAGTTTAAGATATGTGTCAAACAACAAGGAAATAAAGGAGGAACTGTTATTATCAAGGAGAAAGCTTGGCTATATTATTTAGGGTAAGATACTAGTGTACCAAGGTGTGTTACACATCAAGGTGTGGTTTTTCATTATCTCTTACCAGGTCACCTCCTGCCAAGTGGTGATGGGTTGGCTTCTCATGAAGGAAAGGGGAAAGTACTGACACTAAATTTCAAAATCATTTTATTATGTCAGAATTATCTGCACATACAAATTATGAAATCAGACAAACACTCAATATATGGGTGAATTCATGTTCCCAGGAAGCTTAGCTCAGGAGGAGCTTCCAGTTCCCAGGCACTGATGTTCCCTTAAAAAAACAGCACAATGAAAACTTTGCAAACACTACTGTGCTGAAAAACAGAACAAACTTAATCTATAACCAATGATAGCTGGGAATGTTTCTCACAGAAATATCTATAAATTGAGTCAATTCCCAAAGCTTTACTAAATTTTGTATTGGATTATTAAAACAAAGCCCTTTTCCATTTAGGAAGCAGGTTATTTTGGATTTCTTTTTTTCTTACCAATAAGACTGGCCAGCTCCCTCCTTATAGACTTACTCCTACTCCTCTCCAGACCTCGGGGAAGGAAGCTTGTATTTATTTAAAGGATCTTCACTAGCCTTCTTTTTAAAATGCATCTTTGATCAGAAGTCAGCCTTGGGTATATATAGAAATTAAGTCCCTGGAGTGCTACAAACCTTTCCGGTATCTTTTCTTGCAGGAAATTGAAAGAAAGAATTCAAAGATCTCTTTGTAGACATTCATCTTTATGCTGTGCAGTAAAGATATGAGTGAGCTATGAAATAAATCTCTCATAGGTTTCCTGTGCTTAAAGCTTGTAGAACAAGTATGAAATCAAATGATGAACACTATCTATCTGATTAGTTCCTTTCCTTGCATAACAATTACAGGTGACAGCTTTGAAACGATGTCCTTGGGAAAAGACACAACTTTGACTTTCAAATGGTTGTTATGTAAGGCTGAAAAAGTTATTCAGTGGAAAGTGTCATTCCCTTAGAACTTTGCAGCAATTTAAATCCATTTTAGTTCCAGTAAGCTTACATTTACCAAGCCAAATATCTCACACAGAGAAGGGAAATATTCAGGCTCAAAGAAAGAATAATGTACAATACAAACTCTATGGTGCAAGAAAATGTACTGAGCCATGAGTGGAAGGACTTGTGAAAATGACACCTGCTTGACTTTTTCCATGTCCTGATGTCTTCTGCTCTGAATTTGGAACCAAGAGGCATTGAAAGCAAGAATGCATTTACAGAGCCAAGGTCTGTGATGCAATCCAACTCCACACATTTTGCTGACATCCTGCAATTTTGTTAATACTTAAAGGAGAAATCTGGTCTCTCATAAGGCAGAACGTGTTTGCTGTCTCTGGTATTCAAGTTGTGAAGACAGCCAAGCTAGATCTTGTTAAATCAGAGTTCCCAGAACAAAATATTAAAGATAATTTCAAACTTTTTCTTTCAAAAAAATAGGACCCCTTGTACTTTCATTTTTCTCTGTGAGGAAAACGAAAACGGCATATCTCTTATTGCAATTATTGAAGAAAACCTTGCAAGTCAGGAAACAGACTTTTCAGATAAGTCTTATTTAGTGTCTGTAATAATGGAAATCCCATTTCTTGTACACCATCATCTCATTCATCCCACACTAATGTTTAGAGCAATGCTGTGTACTGGAAGGGATAACACACACTTTAGAAATAGCTCTTTAAGGATGGACAGATACAACAGAATCGAATGTGGCCCATCACATGATTTATATAATCATCAGAAGGCCTGGATAACATACTCCTGGTCTTTAAGTCTCAGGTAATCTGAGAAACAATGTGGGTTACATTATCAAGCATTTTTTTCCTTAAATATATTTATCAGATGATAATAATAACTTGGTTTCAGACAAAATTCATTACTTAACTGATGCCAGCGCTCAGTTTAGATAGATTTTAGGTCCTTTTGAAGATTTGTCCTATTACTTTCTCATGTATTCTTTGTCAATAATACGTTTTCATGGTTTACTTAAATGCAAGCCCATTGCTGCAATACTCAAGAGATGGCTCCTTTCCAGCACCTTGCTAGGTAAATTTGGCATATGTAATATTATCTGTGGCTTTGACACAGCAATATTTCCCTGCTTCATTTGAGCATGTTTGTGTGCTCAGCTCAGCTTGCAGACTTAACGCATCATCATCTGACATCCATATGCAAATACAGATCAGAAACACTTTCAAAAACATCAACATGAAAAAGGAAAAGCTTATTATGCAGATGTATTAAGAGGCATACACAGAGTCACTGACCCTGTAAGACTCAGGATATAATGCCCTGATTTCCTCCAATTTGTGGAGCACTCCTCGTGCTACCAGCAAGTTTGTAGGCAGCCTGAAAACCCACAGACCTACCTACTTCCACCCTTCCTTTTCTTCAAGTGTCAAACTTCCCTGCCAAGATGTTCCCACAAGATGTTACTGACTGCAAAGAGGCTTCTGAGTAGAAATAAGTGATTTGCAACACTTGGCTGAGAAAGAAAATAATTTGAAAATAGTGAAATAGATGTGCCTGGGCAAGCAAATTTACATTACTCCTATTCTTTCAAGTTTCAACCTACTTCATACATGAGTGTTGTCACCATTATCTCTTCTCGCACTGCATTCAAAATCAGGAAAATGCATTGCTTTCTTTTTAGTATTGTTGTATTTTATCATAATGCCACTGCCACAATGTACAGCAGTACATGCATTTGCGTGTTCTTTTTATAGAAACCAGAGGATTTTTGACCAACTATAAGGAATTGCTGTAATATACGTGGGCACACATGTATGCATGTACTCACCTGTGACTCATCCCACTTTGAGTACCACAGTACAAATCAGACACAACATAACATAAAACAGAAAACAAAATTAAGATATACGGAAATGTTCCCTCAAGGCATCATGGTGACTTTCTTGGTTTTAATTTATCAGAAATCTGAGAACAGTAACAAGGGTTTATTACCATGGCAACTATAGGGGCACAATGTAAGTGTTCATTATCTCTGTGTTCAGTCACTCACATCTCACCTGCCATGGGAGTTAGAAGATTGTTGTTTCCAGGGCTCAGGTCTCCAAGCACAGCCAAGGCTCTGTGGGCAGCCCACAGACGATGCTAGAATGAACGCAGTATGCCTGTAAGCCCAAGACAGGACATCCTCTGTCCAAAACTATCAGGATAAAAAGTGTTTGCAGTATTTCAAAGTTCTCTGTACTTCTCTACTGCTCTCAGCAGTAGAGAAGTACAGCATTCTTCTTCTAGTGTCTTTCAGTGAGACCATGCCTTAGTCTTCATTTTTACATGATCATCTGAACAAAAATAAACTCAGGATTTTTTCCTGAGGTTTTTTTTCGTTTGGATTTGTATTCCTCAAGAAGCAATATAAAATTTTAATTGTAATTTCAAACATGGCATGCTCACTTTCAGCCCATCTGTTCTTTCCCCTCCCAGACACAGCTGTGACTCTGAAGCCACATGTTCCCTGAGCACAGAAAAGCCAATGAGCTTCACTGCTTATGCATGAAGGGTAAGTCTAAGCAGCATAAAGCTGTGTCAGGGAGAGATACCAAAGCAAACTTGTAACAGATTAACACGAGTATTGAAAACAGCATTGCCTGCATATTCCCTGCTGTATTATTTATAGCCAACACTGTTGTACTGCTTTCAGGACTCAAGCCAGCATACGAGAGCTACTATCTGCACACATGCAACTGTGCTGAATTACCGTGCCCAGCTCAGCTGCCTCGGTGGAGTCTAAAACTAATCCCACAGAGACAGTGACTTGAATGCCAGCTAATTATATGCAAAGATGAAGTTTCTCTGCATCACACATTTTCATTGATTAATACTCTGGTCATGAAGCCCTGAGCACTTTCAACTCTACTTCCACAGTAGCTGCAGAATAGGCAAGCTGCCCAGCATCCTGGTGAGTGGCTCAGCAGATCCCCAGTTCTCTGCAGAGACAGTTTGCATGAACTGTGGTTTTCCAGATTTCATCAGCACAGCCACAATCTTCTCCATCGTTTTATCCCGATATCAGCATTATCTCATCCTTCAAGAAATTACTGTCCACCCTGTGTGCAGCGGTTTTCAGGCTGTTGTATTACATAACAGGGGTTTGGAAATCAGCTGTAAGAACTTCAAGGACTTTCTACAAAGAGGCAATCTGAATTCTTTTCCACAACAGAGACAGTTGTCTCTTGTACTGTTTTTCCTACAATAGTGTTTGCCACAATGAAAGGAACTGTGCATAGTGGTAGTAAATTGCTTTATTGGCATAAAGACCCCACAGAATTAATGCTTTGTAAATTTACTGTCAGGGTAGTGCCAGAGACCTCAAAATTAGATGACCAACAACCAAATGAGATTTTCCCCTAAACCACAGAAAATCTGCCCAGTTCCTTGGTAGTCACATGTTAAAAGCAATCCAGCATCCTGGAATCACTGTAATCTACTGTTGTCAATAATCTACTATGCAGATTATAATATCTGTGGAGTATATTGCTGTGTGTTCACCCAGCAAACAGCACCCACTCTTTTTCTTCTGCTTCATGACATGTAATAAACACAAACTTGCTTATCATGCTGTTTGCTCTCGTATCTTTTGGGGCATTTTTTCACTAAATCGTCTCTTCATAAATGCAGTACACGCTGTGAAAATCCAGTAAATCAGCTGCAAATTTACCAGAACTGAATTAGGCGATGTTTGTGACAATCTAAAGATTATTTTCTCAGTTCACAATCTTTTTTTGATTAGCAAGTTTTCATTGTGCCTGTGGAATTCTCTTTCTGGTAGAGCACGAACAAGAGGTGACTGTGGTTTACTCCAAATGCATTAGTTAAAGCTTATAACAAGCTGTTAAGGAGGAAAAGCAAAATACAAAGGGAAAGTAGAATCCTTTTATTACATAAAATTGGTCACAGCATTACATTTCCTGTTGCATTGGCATTTTAACCATAAATGACTGTCAAGTGCTCGTAATTCAGTCGCCACATTTCTTTCTGTCCTGAGACAACATCCTAGGAAAATGGCTCTTTGATTTATCTGAATATTTAAACAAAAACACACATTCCATATGTGTTTTTCACTCAGTTCACTGTGAAAGCCGTTGTAAAATAAAAATAATATTAAAAATGGATGTGCTTAAAATCTACTCAACAGTTTGATGACACATGCTTTAGTCATTTATACAAAAACAGAGAAAGGCCATTATTTAATGTCACTTTGAAAAATAAGGTTTACAGAAAAATAGAATTGTCCAGAGATTTTGGTCTGGCATTGTCACTGCAATACAAGATATTAAGCTATTACAGAATGTCAAAAAGAGGGGAAGAAAGATGGTGAAGGGCCTTGAGGGAAAGCCATATGAAGAGTGGCTGAGGTCCCTTGGTTTGTTCAGCACGGAGGAGACTGAGGGGAGACCTCACTGCAGTCTAGAACTTCCTTGTGAGGGGAAGAGGAGGGGCAGGCACTGATCTCTCCTTTGTGGTGACAGCAGCAGGACCTGAGGGAATGGCCTGAGGCTGTGCCACAGGATGTTTATGTTGGATATATTAAAAAGGTTCTTCCCCCAGAGGGTGGTTGAGCACTGGAACAGCTCCCCAGGGAAGTGATCACAGCACCAAGCCTGATGAAGCCTCCAGAATTCAGGCCCATGTGATGATTGATACTTGGAGATGGTCCTGTGCTAAGAGCTGGGCTAAGAGCTGGACTCGATGATCCTTGTGTATCTCGTTCAATTCAGCATATTCTGTGATTCTGTGATTTGTCAGAAGCATTTTACCATAGCTGGGAAAATTATTGCTTACTGTGAAAGTTATCAGCCAGGTTAGCTCTGGGTTAGCAATCAGCACAGGGCAGCTGTGCCAGCAGTGCTTCACCTGAGCCACGAGTGGTGCCTCCTGCAGCAGAGCCAGGCACTGCCAGGCTGTGCCATTGGGGCTGCAGTGCACCCGCTTGTGACATGGCTAGAAACAGGAGTCATTTTCGTTCTAATCAACAACATATTGTTTGTAAGTTAATGTAATACATTTCTGGCACAGCGACTTCCTCCTGAGGCAATTTCACATTTTCTGGATTGTGGTTTTCTGAAATTCCGTTTTTCATAGTAGCACTGGTTTCCAAAAGCAAGGAAAATTGCAATTGTTTAATCCAAAAACTACATTTGCACTCATTATCCTTTGCTATGTCAGTTACAGAGTAAAATAGAAATTAGCTAAGATTTGCACTTTGACTGAGAGAACAGCTGATTTTTTTTTCACTTTTAGAAGCCAATCACTTTCAGACTGGTTGTTCCAAGATGCATATCCACCTTGTGCTGGACAGTATTAAGAATTCCTTCTAAGTTTATTTTCAGCTTCTTCATCTTATTATAATGTATCAAATGAACATAAAAAAAATTAAAAGTCTTACTCTTAATAGAGAGAATAAATTTAGCAGAACCTAATAGAGTGGCATATTATAAATCTTTCTTCCACTGCCACTAAGACCTTCCTTATTTACAGTCTTTATTTGGATACTGAGACCCAAGGCTAGAGTCAAAACTTTTTATAAAAGCTCAGCGTGGCTTTTACACATATTGATGTGCACTCCAGGCAAACATATCTCTGATCACAGCCAAGGCCAGCCAAGCACAAAGCAAACACTCTCTGGGGAAGAAGCTGAGCAGAGAGTCACAGCAGTGCTCCTCCGCCCAGTGACAAACCTGCACCCAGCAGCACCTTTTGTTCTGACCTTTCCCTCTGCAGCTTCCACTGTGGCCCAGGTCCCACACACATCCTGCTCACAGACCCCATGGAGCTGTGCCTTTGGAATGGCAGCTGCTTTTCCACCCTGGCACAGAGTTTGTGCAGACTTGCCATACGCTACACACACAGTAAATCCAGGGGGGCAGGGAAATGCATGTGTAGATTGTATTTTTGCCGTGCTTTTAAGTTATTGTGCTTTGGCTCCTGATTGAATCTGGCTGACTTCTCAGAGAAGCTCACCAGGAGAATTTGCTCAGCTCCCCCTGCCTGCCCTGCTGCAGGGACAATAGCTTCCAGGCAGCCACACAAACCTTTCAAAATAACAATTTTTGCTTTGGCCATCTGTCCATGGATTCAGATTAAAGTGCTTTTAGAGAAAATAATTCTTTGCTTTTTATTATTATTATTCATTCCACATTGCCTCTCCTGAGCCAGAGACAACAAGATAGGTCAGATTTCTCATGCATCTCCTACGGTTTCCAAACCAAAAAACACTCTCTGTAAGCCATCATAAAAGAAGCTTTAATCCTTAAACTAACAGTGTAATTATAAATCCATATCCCACAAAAATGTTCCCTACTAGCTACCACTGTCAATAGTAAATAATTTACATTGAGAGGCTCTAATGGTAAACACTCCACTTAAAAACACTTCACAGCAGACAGCAGGATCGCAGTGTAATTCAAACCAAGAAGTAAGAAATGCTTGACTCTCATGCAATTTTCCCACTAACAAACTGCAAACAAAATTCCACGAGTCTTCCTGCTGGAGGATATGTGCTCGGTGGAATAGAGGTGTAAGGGCACAGGCAAGATATTTTAGTGCAAATATATTACAGGAGGCCAGGATGAGCTCTGTCTAGTGCTGTACTATATAATGCTTCCTGGAACAAAGCTGGGAAAAGTTTTATGAATGAGAAGACCCCTTCTCTCACATAAGGATTACATATAAGTTTCTGGCATGGTTTGCTAGGGAGAAGTGCTGCAAGGAATTCACCCCCATTTTGTCACCCTCCGACTTCCCACAGAGCAAGGCAGAGCCCTGTGTTGAGCCTGAGGAAGACTTGGCAGGCACCAGCCCTGCATATCGGACTGAACTCTGCCTCATCCTGCAGGGCATGCCATTACAAGGATGGGAGGGCTGAAAAGCAATGGAAATTGGGCAGGAAGACCTGTGTTTAAGGGTAAATTTTTAAGTGAAAATAAATAAATTCAAAAGTGAAGCTGGAGACAAGTATCTTGTGTTTCATGATGTCCAGTTGGCCTGTCCTGTCACAGCAATGCCACCTTCCAGTTAAGTGGTTTCCAGGGCTTGCAGTCCAGCTGTCCTCCCAGTGCACCATGTTAGGACAAAATTGTAATTACCCTGCAGCAGAGGAAAAATTAACTGTGATTCTTATACCCTGAAATAAACAAGAATTATTTGGTATGCAGTGCTGGAAAAAGTGAGGACCTGTCTACCTTGGATTAAAACTTTGTTTTGAAACCCAGTTTTATTTGGTAAGCTTTGACATCTGCACTACTTTCTATTTGAAAGAACTCCCATTATAGAAGACACATGAGAAAAAAAAGTCAAACGTAAATAGAACACATTGAAGAAGCTTAAGGCAATAGCAAACAAAAAGCATTTTTAAGAGGTACAAAATGTCACCTATAAAGTAATTTGTTATATTGCCTGAGTCTCACCAGACATATGTATCACATTGCTCTTTCATTAATGTTCTCAAGATGAAGTTGTACAATCAGCAGAAATCCATTAAGGAGACAAAGTATTCCTATGCTGAATAGCTTGCTTGCTTTTCTTGCTCGTCTGTAAACTAATGCTTTTTATCTTTCTTTTCTCCCTTCCTAAGCACTGATCCAACATGGCCAAATTTCATAAAAGTAAAAAATATTAAAATGAGAGAAGAGGACATTTTTAATTTTCTAATTTCTTATCCGTAGAAAAAATGTCTTATCTGCAATAGGGAAATTGTGTAGTATATGTATTACTTGCCTGATACTTGGAGCTGTGAAATATAGATTATTTCCTGTTACTTAGTCCTTCCTGCCCAAACCTAATGTTATTAAATTCACTGCTATGCTGAGATATTTGTAAGGAACAATTTAAAAAAAAAGCTTAACTGCTTTAATGTGTCTTATGAGTATATAATACATCTAATCTGTCAAGTAGAATATTTAAAACTTTACTAATTTCAAGCTGAGAAAAAAAAAAAAGAAGAGGATGAGTGGAGCAGAGTCATCTGTGTATGCACAATTAATGCACTAATGGAAAATTATATACATAAAATGAGGTGGGAAAATGGCACTGTGACTTACTCTGTATTTTCATGGGGAATTTAACATACAGCCCAAAAATGGATATCGAGTAGAATGACAGACAATATGTAGAAGCATAGTTGTTTTTACTAACTCCTCAAGTTGCTTATAATGAAGAAATCAAGAACTGAAACATATGGCTTGTCACAGCACATTTGTGTTTGAATTCTGTGATTCAGTCCTCAGATGCAATTATGTATTTAAATACAAGCTGCAACCCTCTTCTTCCGAGGGATGTCTGTCTTGTTCAGTGCACAGGATGAGCAGCACCATAAGAATAAATGCTGTGAATATGACTATTATCCGTAGCAGACTTTTTCAAGCTTGCATGCTTACTTGCTTGCTTCCTATTTTTTTTATAGCCAAACCCACACAACCATTCTGAGACAAAACCAAGTCTGACCCACTGGGTTGTTTTTTTTTGGAGGGAGAGATGGAAAGAACAAAAAAAAAAAGGCACCTTAATAACACTGGACACTTTTTTTCCTGGCCTCTGTGGGTGGGTGAATTCATATTGTAAAAGAAGAGTTGCAGTCATTTAATGACTAGCTGTCTGGTTGAGAGACATTGAGCTTTTCTCACATGTGGCAAAAGTTTCTACTGAAGCTTTTAAATTTAAATAGTCTGATTTTGTCCATTTAAGCAGTTTCACCTGGCAACAAAAGAAAACCATTGACCACTCCTCCAGTTTCTGCCTTGAAGGACGCAAATAAATGCCTGTCCTTTGAACACCTTTACTATAAACAGAGTATTTTCTGCCCATCCTTTTTTTTTTGTTTGTTTTCTAAAATGATTGGGTTGGTTTTGATTAATCCATGAGACTATAATGAAAACCTGACTCTACAATATATGTAGACATACAGAAGCATAACTGAAACTGAAAACAAAATCTTGCACTGGGAAGTGACACTGTGAATCTTAACTGAAGGCAGAACCAGTATTATAGAATCATAGAATGGTATGGGTTGAAAGGGGACCATTCCAGCTGGATCTAGTTCCAGCTCCCTCTCTGCAGTAACTCTGGAGTGTCACAGCCTGTAGAAGGCAGGATGACTAGAGATGAACGCCAGGAACAAGAAAAAAAATCCTTCTAAAGCAATGGATGGCTATGACACCTAATAAAGAGCACAAAGGCCAATTCTTTTGCCCCATAGCTTTAAGCCTTAGTTGCACATCTGGTTTAAATTACTAAGCAAATTGCCCTGCCAGCCCATTACACATAGTAAAAACCAAACCCTCATAGCTTGATTAAGGCAAGTGGCTGGAAGTCACAGCCAGCTGATTTTATGAGCATGGGGCAGCATAGCCTGTCTGATGGCTTGGGCTCCTCTTCCCTTTCTGTGTGCTCCATCTTGTCAGTTTCCGTTCTGTGGGAAGCTGTCCAAGACCTGAACACGAGCAGTTAAGCACATAGCTGACCTGCATCAACCTGAGCACCTGTTTTCCCAGTACCAGGAAAAATTCCCTCTTTAAGAGTATATGGCATCTTTAATGAGGAAAAATAAGTATTGCAAGAAAAATTCCTCTTTGATTTGCAACTGCTAGGATGTTTCAAGCGTTTTTCAAAAGATGACAACAGACAGAGGGCAAAGAGCTACAGTACCTGAATACAATGATCATGGGCAACATTCAAATGTGCTGAGATAAAAAACTTCATTTTTTCTTACTTTTTCCTAATGACCATTTCTGGTGGAGGATTCCCGTGCAGGTTTCCTCAGCTGCAAAGCAATGGTGGCTATTTGGGTAGAGCAGAAGATGGCACTGGAGCATAGTTTTTGGACCCATAACTTTGAGGCTTGTTAATACTTTTCCCTCCATCATTCACTTCCGTTACAGCACTCAGCTCTAGCTCATGCACAGCAGTTTTGAAGCAGAACTCATATCATAATAATAATCATTAGACAAACATCACTCACACGCAGAGGTGGTGAGTGATGCTGTGGTGGAAGGGAGAGCATCCTGAGTATTGAACTTCATTTCTTTTTCTCCCACATTGCTTCTATGTGGAATAAAACTTCTAGTGAATTTCCTCTAATGGTTCTTTCCTTTGGTCTCCCTTAAATGGTATGAATTATTTCTTTGAGAAGCATGAAAGATAAAATTTATTACAGCATAAATTTTCATGACATTCCTGGAAGCAGACCTACAGTTCTATATTCAGTTCTGATGCTTCTGAATATCGAGCAAAAACTATTTCCTTAAAACGAAAAATACACAGTCACAGTGGAAAAAAGGAAAGATGATGTTTAGAAAAACAAGATGTTGGCAGTACAGCTGTTTCACAGCAAACAAACCAGACAAACCCGAACTACTTTCATCTATCTTTAGTCAGTATAAGAATGCACTGAGCACGTTGAGTAAAGGTAAAGTGCTCTGAGATGGCCTATTCTTTCTTGTATGCTGAAAGGCACTGCATTTGGAAACATGCCAATGTAGAGATGGGAATTTTTCTGCTTGAGAAAGAACTTAATCAAGAAGACTTGTGATTTGGAGACGAAATAAGCTGTGTCCTGATTTACCAAACCAAAATGAGATAGGAAAAGGGTTTCCTATCTAGAAACACTAGCAGTTCAACTTTTAAAATTAACTCTGTGCTAAGATCTGGAAAATGGTTTCAAGAAATAGGAATACAAAAAATATTTAAAAATATAAGAATTTATTATCTGTTCAGCTCTTTTGGTCATGCCTTTTCCACAACTGAAATCTCCACAATCTGAAGATGTTATAGATTTGTTTAGCCCAAATATCTCCATTTTTCTTTCACAGGCTTGAAGCCAACCTGAGCTTCTTCAGCTCTAGGAGTCGATGAGAAAATGGTGATTTACATCCCTGGGGGCTCGTATTCCTGTCTGGGATTTCTGAGACTGAAATTTATGCATAAGAGCTGTACAGTGGCTAGACGGTGAGGTCATCATAGTGCGATGTCCAGACTTACCATGCACATACTGAAGCAAAAGTCATCATCACCCTGTGCAGAGCGAATGAAACCGGGCTGAGGGGAGCCAGCCACCCAAACCCATTGCTCATCCACAAACAAGGTGGGTGTGTGGATGGCTAAAGGCTTGTTCCACTGCTTCCACCTTAATCCTTAAGGCAGGAGGATTGAGTTCAACATCACAAATTACCTGGCCTGTTCCGACAGATGGGTTTTGAAAAGGGTGGTTGTCAGCATATGGAGTGTCAGCTAATTTTCTGGCTCTGCCACAACTGTTGCCCTGTCAAAATTAAATCTGGATATATTTTCCCTCAGGAAAATGTCTTTGTTACTATTTGAAGTTCAGGCAGGCAACTATCAGCCTTAGGTATTCCCTAAACCAGGTAAAAATCATGTTAACTCCAATCCTGCACCCTCCATCACCTGCTTGAAACTGGAACAGGTCCCTTTTGCTGGATGAAAGGCAATGTGGGAATACAAACAAGAAAATTCATTAAAGCAGCTTCCGATAGCAGTCTCTCAGCACCTTGCAAACTAGGATGATGTTATGTATCTCTGTCTATAATAAACTTTTATGCCCATATTCAACTTATTTCAGAATGCTGTATTCTGGGCCCATCAAGAACAGAAGAAAATAATTCCATTTATTGATCAAGTCCAGTTTACAAACAGAATTTATATGCCATCAGAACTCTTTTAGTTTTTTGATTTACAGAAATTTACCCAAGTATAAGATTATTTTCATAATGTATTGACCTTGGGAGAAATCTGGCTTAAGGAACTTTTAAGCGATTTTTGCTTTCCCACTTTTCTTCACTAACTTTGCTTCTATGTTGACATTTATCACACCCTCACAGATGGACAAACAGAACAGTTTGCAGAGGGCACACAGTAAACCTCACTAAATAATCTTGGTTAAAAATAATCCACAGAAAAAAAAGGCATCGCTTGCAAGTTCTCATTTCTACTTTTCTAGACTTGAAAAGGCACATAAAACCACAACCCTTTATAAAAGAACAATTTTCTCATCAGATAAATCTTCAACATATACAATTTGATTTCTTCCACCTCCAAGCTATGTCAGGTCCCAGATCCTTTTATTTTCATCTAGGGCATTTACTCAAAAGGTTGCACATGTCTGCATTGCTTTCTTAGGTGCCAGTATGGACACCTCAGTCTGGATCAGCATCTCTATCTGTAATGGACATGTTAGGATGCTGCACAGCCAACCATGGACATCTATTTATCCCATGAACAGGACACACATGGGCATGGCAGGCTCTTACATTCTCATAATTGGACACTTCTGAAATTTCTGCACCAAACTCAACCCATGTTCTCACAGGATTAGTGAGAATATGTGAATATGAGAACATAGGGTATTCCTATGCCCTCATGGCGAATGCAGTCCTATCCTAACAAGGATAGTACCAGCTGGAATGACCACAACAATTCTTGATCCATGAGAAAATACAAAGCGAGGAAAAAAAGATATATGTATTTACATAAAAGTCTTTCTCAATGGGTCTAGCAGTTATTGCAGGATTGTTATAATGCATAAAGGGCAGACATTCTTACAGTGTTAAAGATGTAATGACAATAATCTTCCACATCACAAGTTTTTTTTAAAAATACAAAATTAACACACTCTTTGTAACATATTCAACAGCCTTTTCTGCTATAAGCAGGCTCAGTGAAAATATCCCTTTCCCTCCCTTTCCCTAATTACAAACTCATAACTAACCATGATATGAAATATATGATTATTATAGTCATCATTTCTACCCTTTCACTTCCAAAACTACCATTGCCAAATGCAGCAGATTTTTATATACAGCAGGAAAGATTAAAGAATTGACTTGCAACCATAAAGTGTTCTTGTTAACCTTTTTCTACAGAAGAAGTGTCATCTTTTTTGTGAACATGTAGATTCAGCAGTACCATAATTCTTAGAAGCCATTGGGGATTAGCATTGTTGAAGCTTTATCAGACTCTGGTAGACTTAATTATGCACTCTAGACCTGATTTGGATCTCAAGATGGACATTTACAAACCAACATAAGCTGTCAAAAATTCCTTTTTTTTTCACAGAGGAATTTTTAGTTCAGACCCTTTGAAGTTACCATAAAAGCATTTTTAATTTTACAGAAGAGATGCTGCAGGAAATCATCAGGCTTATTTATTTTAGTAAAAAAAACAGTTTAGTACAGAAAATTATTTTGATTTGTCCCTTATCAAGATGATTATATGGTGTTTCTCTGAGTTTCCATATCAGTGCAGAATAAAACCAGAGTAATCCACTTTTTAGGACAAGTATGTAGACATTTTTGCACCACTAACAGTTGTGATTTCTTGCACTTATCATTCTTTAAAAATGCAAAAAAAAAAAAATAAGAAAAGTAAAATAAAATTACTTTCTTAGTTCATATCAGATTTACATACTTTCTTTACCTATAAATATAGTAAATAAATATGTCAGACAATGTAAATTGTGAGCTGTAACAACATAGCTGTAATCTTCCAAGGTCTGAGAAGAGATAGCCACTTTTCCAAGTAGATCAGTTGGAATCAATTTACCCATTAATTGCTTCATTTTCTCTTCCCAATCCTCAGATTGATTTTCTATTCCAGACACTAGAAGTTGGCTCAAGTCTGCTGGTAGCAAATGCCGTCAATCTCGATTTCCTTATTTATCCTAGTCAGTGAGTCTCAGTAAAAGGTAGCTTGGCACATAATGAAGGGCTTTCTGTGAAAGTGTTTTCTCCAAATAGATCTCAAGTCATGGAAAAACTCAGTACCTCAAACTCCCATTGTTACTGGCATATTTGCAGCAGCCATCTCTGAACTACATTTCCAAAATGAAAAAATTCCCATTTGAAGAGAGCTGCAACTTACTGGACAGAAACCTGTCAGTTCAGGGTACTAGGTGCAACTGGCATGTTATGTGTGGTTTCTTAATTCCTTTATGCTTTGGGGTTTTTTTCTGCCTACCCTTTATTTACTAGAGACCTTTTTTTCAAAAAGTTAACAAATGAGGAGGTTGTGTTTCTACTGTACATAGCTCAACAGGAGTCTGGTGGGCCTCAAATTGGGTCCCTACTGAAGAACAGAATATGTACAAATACACAGAAGATCTTAATCCCATTAAAGAAGTAAAAATCCAGTTGCCCATCGACCAACCACTCACCCCCATCCCTCAAGAAGGATACATAGAAAATCACAGTCTTACTATGGCTTGAAGTATATTCTGATTTTCTGCTCTATCATATTAAAGTTGTAAGTGACTTTGTCTTTCATTCTCCTGGAGACACAACAACTTCCCATTCTTTGTTTCCTACTAAAATTCCCACTCTTCATACATATTTGGTGGTGATTCTTTATTAATAAAATGGGAATTATTAATGGAACTTTGTTAAAATTCAGGCCACATGACAGGCAGTAGAAGCTTTGCTACTGACCTTCAGACAACTAGCACTTAATCCTGAGTATTTCTAGGCAGAAGTAAAGCTTTTACCATATGAGACATCAGGGAAATTTCCTACAGTGCAAACCTGTTTGAAGAACTGGGATCCAGGAACATCAGCCAAGCTCATGGGCTTAAGGCTGCGTGTCTCAATCTACCCAACAAATGTAAAGTTTTCCCAGAAAATGTCTTTTTCTTTAGATTATTGTAGGCCTGCTGTTTACCAAGTGTGTAGTTAATCCTTAGTTTGTAAAGGATTTTTTATATCTAGCTGCTTTGAAACTAATAATTGACAACATAATCCAAAGAGGAGACTTCTTTTGTACAAATGTATATTCAATTTTAAAAGAAATTAATTTCCATAAAATTATATTCCTTAATTTTAATGACTAAAAGATATGACATCTTGGTCTGGCTAAGAATAAGTTTGAATGGAATCTGGGCAACTTATGTTTAATTTTTTTTATGTATAAAATATTATTTTTTCTACTGTGACTAATGCTTTGCAAGTCTTTCCTCTAACAGATTCCATGCTTTCATTTGAACATTAATAGACAGCATTTTTTTTCATCTTCTAAGCTGCATTTAACAGGCTCGAAGACTAATAAAACTAATTAAAAGTTTTTCTTATTTTCTCCTCAGTTAAAGAATTTTTTCTCCATTGCTATCCTTTAGCTAAGTTTCTTATTCACCCATAAGTTGAGGTTTGAAACTCACCTACTCTATTTCCAGGTGTACCCCTTAGGAGAGCTGGAAAGTCAGAATAAAACTCAGCTCAACACTTTATCTCAGTCTTTCTAAAGTCAAGGTCTTCTATTCCATGGAGACGACAACTCATCACCCAAAGTGGAAATGGCCATCAGAGACATAACTATTTCTTGTCATTATCTATAGCAAGAGTTTAAAATTACTGTACTCCCATGTCAAAAATATGCCAAACGTAACCAGAATGTAGTTCACCAAAAGCCTGGAAGAAACCCTGCCATGTTAGAAAAGGCATATCTTTCTCAAGTGCTGGGGGAATGGAAGAGAGGAGCAGGGAGGAAGGAAGCTCCATCCTCACCCAAGAAACACCAGGCAATGTTAAACCCCCCAGTTCCATGTGTTGGAGGAGCACTGGTGCCAGTTCACTCGTTCCTCTCCCACCTGGGAGCACATCGGCCGCGGCATGGTGTGGTGTGCCTGTGCTGCACAGCAGGGTGTCCTGCCAAGGGCTCTGCAGCTCACAGGAAACATGGGATACTCCAGTTGGATAAGAGACCGTGTGGCAGCACTGGGCTGGCTAAACCATAAGGTGGTCAACAATTTTTTTTAATTTATCATCTGTAAACAAGCATTTAACTATTGACTTACCATAATCTGCATCAATTTATTTTCTGCTATCAACTGGAAGTCGTGTGGTGAATGAGTGGTTCTATTTTTTTTTTTAATTTGGATGGCACTTATCAAAATTGGTACAACTAGATAATACTTTGTCCTGTAGTTTTCAAAACTGATGTCAGAAAATTATTAATTTATTGTATCAAATAATAGATAATTTCCACATAGGAAATATTCATCATTCTGCTTATATTTAAATGTCACAGAAACTCACAACTAATAATTATAACGATTTCAAGAAAATTATATGATTTCATGACTAGAAAATATCTGTAAAGGACACTTTTCCACTATGTTTTATATTAAGCATTAGTTTTGGCTAATTATAAGGATCTGGGGTTTTTTCAGACTAGGGCTAAAAGTGTTATTAACTTGAGAAGTATTCCTGAGCTGAGCAGCTTCAGAAAACGGCTGTTTTTTAGAGAGCTATGAAAATGACTTTCCCCATCATCCAGCTCCTGAAGAAGTCAAATGAATTCTAAAATGTGCTTCTGATATAATATGCACATAAATGCCAGAAAAGAGGTTATTGCAGTCACTCACAGGCAGAATAGGCTGGTAACCAATGCATGAGTGTTTATATTAATGATTCAATTCCTACTACATTATTATGTCCAGAGACAAAAAGTTCTTTCCTTCCACTAAAGGGGGTCTTTGCAAGAAAAAATTATTTGCAAAGTTCTCCAAGAAGGAGGTTTTTATTTGGCAAAACAAAAATAAAACCCAAGCAATTGTTGAAGTGTTCACTAAACACATAACAATGTTCTTTTAAAAGACTATTTTTTAGCCCCTAATAATTAAAATATTTTTCCATATGAACATTCTTTTACCACCAGAAATAAATGCTCTTAATGTTACATTAACTATGGAAGAAAATGAAATTACCTTCTCGAGAACCCCAGAGAAATTGTGTAACCATTATATGCACTAAGAAAATGTCCTTGGAATAAAGCACCTGATTTCATTACTTATAACAACTTAAAAATATGCCACTGAATTGCTTAAGAATATTATTAGACAATAAAAGTAGGGATTCTAGCTTATTGCCACTTGGCTAGTTTGTGTATATACTTTGAAATCTGAGGTGTTCAGAATAGGTATTTCCACAAATAGTACATATTTAATGCTAACAAGAGGAATTATCAGCAGTACTAAAAATTATATCATTTGCTGTTGAAGTTTCATATCTTACATCATTTTGGTCATATGGGAAAAGTTGGATCTCCAGGGCCTCCCATGCTGCCATTAGATAGATAAGGTTGTCTTCCCCATTTGTTTCTTCATGTGCCAGATAATGATCACTATAGGGTGGGCTAGGGGTGGTTCAAAAATCATCTCTTCTCTTCCTAGGTTTTTACAGCAGAGAAAACAACACCTAGATTCAATAAGGTCATACTCAGAATTGAAAAAATCCTGCCTAAGGGGCTTGTAGACCTATTAGAAGAGAGTCATGTGTTGCAGTCCTGCTCCTGGTTCACCCCAATGCCACAGAGCAGCATCCCAGGGCCTGGGAGCATCAGGTCTCCAGCACGACACAGGCAGATTGGCTGAATCACATCACCTGAAGGGCTTTTTGTTTCACATAAGAGAATTAGGTATTTTCCTTGACAGCCCCACCACATGCAAATCCAGGCAGTTGTGTGGTCTTAACTCCTATCTGGTTTTAATGCCTTGGCTTTTTTAGTGTCTCTAAGAAAGGTGGTCTGGAATTATCATATGACACAGTCTGTATGTCACACCACTAAAGGCATATCACTGTTTTGTTTCTGTACTAATTCTATTGTAATCAGGAATAATCTACTCCTTGCAAAACACTTTCAGGTATCTGTATTCCTTTATATTTGTTTTGCTTCTTACATGCTTCAATTATAGGGCAATGGCTAACTATCTGCATAGCTTAATCCATCCAACAGAGAGAATAAGAAAAAGAACAATTTACAACTAAAAATTAATGCAACACTTTTAGGAAATATTAGGCCACTTGCATCAGACCACCAATAAATATGCCAAGCACAAAAATTATTTTTTAAACAAGTCTAAAATTTCAGTGGAACTGAATTTTTGCTCACTTTCTACCATGCTTTGTCAGCATAATTTAACAACACTCTGTATTTCTGCTTTGAAAAGCAGCCACCTTAAATCAAATAAAAGTCTCATTAAATTTCCCACACTGTCCTTTAGGAAAATGCAGTTATATGGTTTTTCCCATTGTCTGTCTTTAGTGTTGTTTAGCAGAGCTATTGAAGTGATGCTAAAACAGCAGCACAGGTGGATGCAGAATGTATTAATAACAAAATAATTGGAATGTCAAAGCTCATGAATTAGCACTTCTCAAATTCAGCTGCAATCAGCATATTATGGGGTTTGTGCCTTGTACAAACTATAAATACTGCAATTCATTATATGCATATGCAATTTTTTTTTCTCTAGGCTTCTTTGCCTCTGAGTCCTAAATTAAGAAATTAATCCTTCAGAGGTCAATAAAAAAGGCTTTATTGCTATTCACAAAATCAAATACTTGGAACAACAAACAGTCTGGGCAGCTCCCCCAACCCAATATATCACTGCTCCATCTGTGGTTAGCATTCCATTGCTAGAGAGTTGGAGGGAATTATTCAGCTGAGCTGAAAATTCAGACAATTCTCAGCTATTGCTCCTTTCTCCTGAAAACGCTAACTTCAATACATCAGAAAAAAAATATTAGCTCTGTAGGAGGAGAATGTGGACATGATTAAGGCTTAAATCCTTTCTTCCTGAGCTATTCCCTCAGGACTGATCCTTTCTTCCTTTAAACACACAACTTTCTGCTGAACCCTGTTCCATGCCCACATGGAATAAAATCTTTATCCTCTTCTTGCACACACATAAAAGTACCAAACAGTGTTGTGGTAGTACAGCAGACAATGACATATACACATGAGCTCACATTTCTTTAATTTGTAGACTTGGTAAAATAAACTGGGGAAAGATGGGCAACAAAATTCTCTTTTGCTGTCTACACAATTTTTGATACAAAAAATGAAAAATAACCTCCATCTAGTCATTGTACCTTTTTGACATAGCACTCTGAGCTATTGGCTTCTTTACCTCGTGTCACAAAGAAGAGCTTGAAAGTTCAGTTCAGGTGAAAATTCTTCCAGGTGGAAACAGAGACAACTTTTGAATGTAATATTATAGGATTATTATTTTTCCCACATACAAAATCTGATAGCCATTAATGAGCTACCCAGAGGAAAAAAAAAAATCTTTTCAAGAGTCCCTAACTCCTTTAGACAGTATACACACTTTGCAAAAACTTTTCTTCGTTGGCTCTAGGGAAAACTACACTTTATCTGACATGCATCCCATGCACAGCTTTTTAATAAAATTGACAGACAAATATCTTTTTAACCTGGTGATCTTCTGTGTCATTGATTCCCCTGGGCCATAGAAATGCCTATGCCAAAAGGCCATAGCCTCCAAGAGTACATAATGTGACATGTGCTTAGCTTATTTCCTTAGCTATATCAAAGATGAGCTTTTCCTCACTTTTAAAAATGCCTCTTTACCTATATACACGTTGCATATATTGATGCACAGGGAAAGGGTAACTATTACAGTGCAGCTGTAACCTACAGAAACTCAAATATGTACCTGCCCTAAAAATCAAAAACACAAAAAAAGTTTCTGCTTTTCTGTTAGTCTGTGATTCACCATCCCCCCTGCCCCCACCTTTAAACTTCAAACTAATCAAACTTAATTAAAATAATTAAATTTATCATCAAAAATTATTTTCTTTTTTTTTCCCTTCTCAGCTCTACCTGGACTCTTCCCTTGCTGTGATATTCCCTTGGAGAATCTTACTCTCTTGACACTAATCAGCTTTTGTCTCAGTCTCCAATTGAGTTCTGAGCGATTCTTCACTAGTGCTGAGTTTAAAAGTTTGATGCCTTGTATTTCAAAGGTGCTGAAAGGTTTTCATGCCTTTAAAGTTGTCTGTTTTTTCTAATTATATCAGCAGGTCTAGTAAAAGGTTTTACATTTCCCCATAAGCCTTGTTTAACCCAGATTGCAAAGCACCACATTCATTTTTTTCAGGTTTTTAATGGATATTTTACTAAGACCTTTATGTTTGCAAATATCAAATACCTTGCTGAATGTTACAAAACCGATCGCTTACAGCTGTCAGTTAATTTATTTAAATACCAAAAGTAATGCATTTTATATTAAACAACTACTGAGGGAAAAAAAGAGAAAGCATCTTTTCTCTTTATTTCTCTAGCAGCATCCAAGCCTTGCCTGTGGTCCACTCAATTTAGGGTGTACGTAATCTCTCTGTAAATTCCACAAGTGAGTGCTGCCTGGTTATTGTCACCACATAATGTCCAGCAAGAGAAGCAAAGCTTGCAGGGGGATAACAGAGTATTCACATCGCTTTGCATAGTATCTCCTCTGGGAGATTTGTAATGCTCCCATTAAAAATAACTGGAGTGCATGTCAGATTAGCCTTTTCACACTTCAGAATTATGCAGCTCGGAAGAGCACAAAGTTAGTGACAGTGTAACTCCCATTTCATACATTCAGTACCTCATTGAAACAGGCCCTTTCAAAAAATAAAACATTCCAAAGCATGTATTTATCATTAAATTATTAATCTCTTTATGAGCATATTATCAATTATTTGCTTATAAATAAAACCATACAAATTAGCAGTTTAATAGTAACTTGTGTGAGCAGTTTATGGATCTCTGGAGTTTTCTGTCAAAAGGCATAAGCTCATACTACTCTGGGAATCTTTCTTTTATGTAAACAGCAAGATCAGGCCAAAAAACTTTGCCAAGTTTCGTATTTGTACTTTCCTTCCTATACAGCTTTCATATACTAATGTCACTGACATTTCATTTACCCAGCAGACAATATTTCATTCCTTGGGAGGCAGGAGAAAGGTAAGAAACATTTCCTATTTTTTTTTGTTACAGGGCTCTTGCTCTCAGGAAGGTCTTGCCCAGCTTTGTGTAAAATGGTTCAGCAAGGGGACTGACTTCCTTCTCCTGTAAAAACATAGTTCTCATCCTAGGAGTGCTCAGTGTTGCTGAAATTCCCCTGACAAGCAGGATACACTTTTCTCGACTCACTTCTAATCCATTTACCAATATTAAACTACTGATCCTGCAAGACATTCCATGCCTCCAATTCCTACCAAAACGGAACACAATCTTACAACAGGACAACTTACACTCATTATTTGCCTCTTTCCACCTTAGGAATAAATTTTGTGATAAATTAATGTATGGTAAGGTACAGCTAAATTAGAAACAGTAAATCTTTGCATGGACGTATTCTCTCATGGAGTGACAGGACTCTGCTAAAACGCAATCAGGACAAAGCCAGACAACTTCACAAGGGGTGGAGTCCTTGTACGGGAAAGAAAAAATTTCCCATTCTCATATATTCGTGATCAACCTGCAGTTTGAGTACGGTGAAAAAACACCACTTGCTTCACTGGACAATGCTGGCCTCTCTCTCTCTCTACCACGCTTACCTCAGCCTGGTGACCTCTGCTGAAAAGAGCAACAAGCCAGCTTCTCAGATGCTGTTTTTCTGATTCCTGACTCTCTTGCCAATGCTAAAGCTGGTCTTAATCATTACAAAAGCAACATTATCTGAAGTTAAACAAAACATTTCTGCTCATGTATTTCTGTAAGCATTGCATTTTAGTTATGTAGGATTTTCCAATCTCATCAGTACTATGAGATATTAAGCTTCTGGCAACAGCAGCCCTTTTCCTAATGTCATCAGAGTTGAAGAATTTCGGAATTAATAAAGTTCTACAGTTCATATCCTCCAAACCTCTCCTCTACCTCTCATATTTTAAACAGCTATTGTGACTGATCACCAATGTTCTTAGATTAAACAAGCGTTAAAGACACACCAGCAAACCAAGTTGTAGCTACTTTTCCCCACACTACAAGATTAAGGTAACCCTGAACGTAAACATTACACTGTCACTGTGACCCATGCCTAACTTAATATATTAATTTCACCTTTGGCATAACATGCTTCCTGAATCTGGATAGAAATCTCTTTACAGTACTTCAGACAGCAAGGTCTACAGGGCTTCATAATGAGCTCTCAGGCAGGCTGATTAACTGATTTGGACAGGGAAATTTACACAACATTAAGAATACTAATCAGAGAAAAGAGAGGGTTAGGCTTAGGGTAATGCTATGGACAGAAGTGGTTGTGGATTTCAGTACATTGCTAAATTCTGCAAAATGTGGTGAGTCAAAGGACTGTGTTTGCAGTGGTAAATGTATCATATTTATTGGAGGATAAGATCTGAAATAGTCAGGGGTAGATACAGCATTGAGTTTGAGTGAGGGTGAAAATGTAGAGCTCCAGGCATTAAAGAACTTTTATTTCAGGGATTCAGCATTTAGGAGACACTCCTCCAAACCATTAAATGCCAGTCTAGTACACTGACACAGGATCTGCTCAACTACAAGAGAATTCACTGCAGAAGCTGTTTAGAAACTTTCTTGCTGAGCAGAAAATGAGTGGTTAAGAATTATATAAATCAGCCTAACCCACAAACTGTTCACCTACTCTTCTGTTGTAGTCCATGGATCAGATTAGAAGTCAGACAAGAGAACAAAGAAACTTGCTCATGGGGTAGTGCTCAACTGAAGCTTTGGGTTTCTCTTCAACAGCTTTTCTGTTCTACAGTAAAAAAAAGAGTGTCAAAGAAAACCTATAGCCATCTTTTATCATTCTCATCACAGTCCCTGTTGTAATCTCAACTCCTACCAATTAGCACTGTCTCAAAAGAGCTCTTAGACACAAACTTCAAGTTAAATACCAAAAATAGGTGAGTTAAGAGTAAAACAATTTGGTGCTAGAGATGTGAGCTGCACCATATCAGTTAGCCTTTGGGATCAAATAGTCTCCGTCATGTGGATGACTGCCCATATGTGATTTGATTCACATGAAATCTTTGGGATGCCCACTGATGAAATTTCCCTGACTCTCACAAACAAATTACTGTTCAACTCACAAAACTGTTGTGATACATGAGCCAAGAAGCCTCGAAAATCATCTCTCACCTCTCCACTGGATGCTTCAAGTTGAAGACACACTTGAATTTCTTCTGACACATGGTATCTTTGAGAAAGTTTTTCAAGACCCCTGCAAGAGGTAGGATTGTTTCTTTTCTGTTTAATTACAAATTGCTACACCTGAGGTCTTTGCCAATAGCCACTACAGCTCTAGATTAGCAATTTAAAAAACTGAGCAGTCATTGCCTATAGGAAAATTAGAAAAAAGGGCTCATTCACAGAACCATAGAATATCCTAAGTTGGAAGACATCTACGAGGCCCATCAAAGTCCAGCTCCTGGCCCAGCACAGGACAGTCCCAAACGTCACACCATGTGTCTGAGAGCTTTTTACAAACACTTCTTGTAGTCTGGAAGGCTTGGGGCTGTGACCACCTCCATGGGGAGCCTATTCCAGTTCCCAGACACCCTCTGAGTGAAGAATATTTTCCTAATATCTAACCTAAACTTCCCCTGACACAGCTTCGCTCTTTCCTCTCAGGTCCAGAGGAGTTTTTCTGTAAAGTCTGATCTGTTTTATGAATATGCCTTAATATGATTGGCAGGGGACAAGAATTTCTATTATTTGGTTGCCAAAAATTATATTATTTAACTTTTTTCTAAGAGCTTTTCCTGCTTTTTCCAAAATATCTGCTGTACCACTTAAGGGACTTGAAGCGCAAGATGTTCAGTTCATACACAGCAAAAGAGAGAGAAAAAAAAACCAAAAAACCCACAGAATAAAATAAAATAAATACACCACTATCATTTACAATACTATAAGACTAGCAAACCAGAGAATATGAAATAGTAGAACATTTTAGAACACATGAAAATATTCAGTTAAAAATGACACACCACCCATGAAAGAAAAACTTGTTCTGCAGTTTCACTGCTGTGTTGTGTCAGGTCTCTTGTATGTGAATTAATAATTATCAATATTATTAAGTGACCAAAGGCAATTATATAGAGCACTGATTCTGCACATATGGATATATCCTACCTGTGCTTAATTTTATCTGCATAATCTGTTTTATTGCTGTCAATGGGACAACGCATTCATGCAAAGATAATTCTGAGGAAAATTATTTGAAGCATTAGGAACTTTGTCATGCAAAGAAGCAGAGATCAAAACTGCAGTGTTGTTTGTAGCCAACTTGACTTGAGAGACACTTTCATACAATTTCTCCTTATTTTTCCCTTACATTTCATATTGTCAGTACGTCCAGAAACTTGAAGAAGACTGTAAATACAATGATTTAAGTGGGCTGGCTTGTGTGTTCATACAGGTATGTATAGGAATAAATAGATAATTTTTAAAGAAGACATAACACAAATTCTATACATGTCCCCATTATAGCCTGATCTAGTCCTTTTTTTGTAATCCCATTTTGTTGAATAACATTTATTGATAAAATTGCTAGAGTGTTGTCTAGAATTTATATTGCAAAAACATGCCTGTGAGCAGTGTTTCTATTTTGTGTGGCTTGAAGCACCTCTGCACAGACCTCAGCAGCTTCCCACCCAAACAGGAGGATGTGTTTGTGTCTTCTGAGGTACATGTGCTCTCCTAAGGGTTGTAATAGGGAGCCTTGAAACGGCATGCAGTTTTCATCTACAGAGCTGCTGCCTAAAGAGGGAGTTAAGCAGCCCCAGCCTTCTCACACCCCAGTCTCTGCAGATCCAATTCATCAGGGTTCCTGGATCTGGTCCCTATTTCTTTCAGAAATTCGGCTCTGGGCTCTCATATTTAAATATCCGTTTTCTTTAGCGTGGAAACAGGCAGATTGCCATGTGCTTCATAAAGCCTGTTAATTTATACAATTTTAAATAAAAATAATTAAACTTAGAGAAGAACAATTTGCTATTCATTTTCATACTGAAAACAGCCATCACTGCCTTTTCATGAGAAATGAAAACCTCTAATTTTTTTAATATTAGTCTCCAAACACATAAAAATTATTTTCATACTTAGTTTTCATCTTTGCTTCATGGTAAATTAAAAATGCAATCTATTTACATCTTCCATGGTAGCAGATTTATGCAGTAGAATTACCGAGGCAGCACATTCAGATTTCCTCCCTTCTTGTATGCAGAATATTCTATACAAAAGTAATTAAGACCTGAATGCAAAACCTATGAAATTCACTAAAATATACATGAAATGGGATAGAGATCAATGTTTGTATGTCGGTAAGGATGGTCACTAAGGTGTAACAAAACAGCACTCTCTTGTAAAATGAAAGGAAGCAATCTTGTGATACAAATAGAGAAATTTAATCACATGGTCTATTCTATTAAGATAGAACATCATTTTGTGTATGGCATCAAAATTAAATTAAACTGGCTATTCTTTTCTCTTGCTCATTAGCATCGCAAATTTTCAAAGCCTTCACTTTTCAAGTTTCAGCATTGTTACTGAAGACTAACGTGGCTGGTTATTTCAGCCTTACTTTAATTTTCTCCTGATAGATTTTCAATGCAGCTGTTTTTTCTGCAAGTGAAAGCAAATTACTCCATACATTTCTCATCCTTTCTTCGTGCCGCAACATCGATCATACTGAAGGCAATACATTTTCTTCATATTAATTTTGTGAAACCCATTCAGCAAAAATGGCACCAGTTCATTCATGTTTGTATATCTAAAGGGAACCAACTGATAACTTTTGTGGTCAGTGGTAACTAGGTTCTGCATACCAGAAGAGCACCTACAGTGTCGTAAATTATTTTCAATATTTGAGGTTAATTCTATGCCCTAAAAAATAAATTGTTACTCCTTATTACTGCATCATCTTGAATTCAACTCTCATATAGTCATTTCATATTCTAGAGCTAGCTGGGGAAAAAGATCTAAGAAAATGTTTTCCTTTCGAATTTGCTCTTCTGTGGAAAATAGAGTACCTCTCAGGTGAAAAAAAAAGTCAGTTTGGACAGATTTTTTATAGGGTTGTTGTAAACATGTTTAACTTCCTAACAGCCTACAGTCTTAGATTTCTGAATACCTATTGAGCCAAAGTCCCTGAACTGTGGAAATGGTGGCCTGACATCCTGCTCCTTCTTTAACTTGTCATCCCCAGAGATGAAACTTCCCTGCACAGCCAGCTTCACCAATATAACTTGGTGAAAAATCAGTTTCAATCACCAGACAAAAAAAGTGTCCACCTTTCATATGAAGGATTCCTTCAACAGGTGGTCCATTTAGTAATTTCCTAATGCTACTGCAGTAATTTTTATAGGCTCAGAATGGTTATTCACTATTGTGGTTTGTTTCAATTTCTTTACTTTTAAGAAGTGACAGATTATTGATGAGGAAAAAAAAAAAGTTTAGGGGAAAAAAGTATTTTTCCTGTTCTGAAGGAATTCACATTTCTGTGAAGTGCAGGACCATGTTTTCAGGTTACTGAAGTACAGAAATCTAGTATTTATACCAATATAATCAAAATCACGATCAACATACTCTGCATTAGATTGGAGCTGTGGAGGAAAAGTGGACAAGCTGTAGCAGAAATTTAGTCCTCTTCTTACTTCCCTTATGAAGGTATGGAGGTAATGACAAAGAATATACTTAAATTCCTGTTCATTTTTGGATATACAGCTAGAGTACTTCACAGGCAATGTGGCAAAGCACTGTATTTTTTCAGCCCTGCTGCTTGAAATGGAGGTGTTTTGGCTCAGGCAGATATCTGACGTGGAATATATCAACCTAATTGAGTCATGTTTTGGCAAAATTTCTAAGCACTTGTTAACTGTCTCGTAAAAGGGAATTGGACAATGTCAGTTAAAGCAGAACTCCCATCTCTGCCATAAACACAGCAGAGTGCAAGGAAACATTCGTCCCCACAGCCAAATCCAAGGAAGGGACATGGAAGGAATTTCTATTAATAGTAAAATTTTTGTTCCCTACTGCTACTTTTGATTCTTAAAATTTCCTGTCCTCATCTTTTTTCAAAAAATTTAGGCAATTTGTATGCAGGGAGTGTTGCACAACCTTGCTGCTGCTCTCATTTCTGTTCATGAAAGAGTTCCCATTGAATGTGCAGGGGTGAAACTCCTGTAAAAGACTGCATCCTTTCTTATTCAAATCAACAAATAGATGCTAAGATGGAAGAACTAGTGTTCAGAAAAATCAGATATTTTGTTTTCTGAATCTCTTAATTAAATAATTGCACTTTCTAATTTCGATTTCAATTGTACTCTCTGATTGCAATTTCTAACTGCAAAATCATGGTGGGGAAGTGTAAAAAGATACCCCACTGACTATGTCAAGAATCCAAATTGTCTGCATTTCGTTGTCATCTAAAAATAATGTTATTTCCATTCATGAATTGTAGTGGTTTGCTACAGATACCACAATACTGCCAGAGAGTCTTGTGAATGGTCAGACTGGGAAGTTTCCTTAACATATAAAATACAAGCTTTCAAGCTGTATCACTCAAAATAAAGAGAGGAGATGAATCAACAGGGGGAAAAAATCACAGAAAGATGTCTGACTAGATAGTTGAACAATAAATGTGTTCTTTAAATTCAAGTCATTTAAAAAGTTAGAAACATATATACCATTTGTTTGAACAATATATTACTTAGGGGTAGGGAATTCCATTAATCTATGCAGATAACTACTATCAGTGCTAACAGAACAAGAAAAATTGCAAGCGTGAAAAGGAAATTATATTTCTGTGCTGTCAGATGTAATGAAATGGAAAAGCATTTACAGCACTAAAATATACACTTGTTCTTGTGGCAATGCTAGCAATGGGTCTATGGAAAACTGGTTATTAGGATGTTGTTTTGTTGAGGGGCAGGAGGGTTTAGGTTATTTGGGCAAGTGAACCAGATATAGAAATTCATAAAATTACCTGGTGAAAACACATAACAGGTCACCTATATTTATCAGTTATCCAGAAGACCTCAGATATATAAGGAGAAAAAATGACTGACCACCACATTTGAACACGCTGAATCCAAGGATGCTTCTGAAATATTACACTCAAATGCGTTTTCTGTACCAAGGAGATGTGCTAGATTTCTGCTGTCTCCTGGAAGCCCTGTAGGCCTCTGAGCTGAAAGTTCATCACAGTCACTGATCAAGAATTACAGCTATGCAGAGAAAAGCAGACGGGGGGGTTTTACTAAACTAGAGATCCACTAGATTGTATACTCAGCTTAATAAAAATTCACCAAACGTACATTTCCTCTCTTGTTCCATTATTTAATCAGGTTTTTGTCAAAACAGATTAAGCAGTTAACATAACCTTCACACACTGCAATCTCCAAAGAAAAGAAGTCTCTCTTTGTCCAAGCAATGATTAACCAAGCAAAGGCTGTATCTTTCTCCTGTACCTTAGTCCTCCATGTAACATTCCCAACAGCTGTTGGGATATGAGCCATTTTGACTGATATCTGTTTGTCAGAACACAGCATTTGATGGTTCCCTTGTGCCTTTGCCTAAAGAGATGGCTTTTACTGGTAACATTATGTTATACACACACTTAGCACTGCCAGTGAGACATAATTGAGCCTATCACAAAACCACTAAGCAGTGCCAAGGTTTTTGAAGGTGACTTGGAAGGAAAATGCATTGGGCATGGCCAGTTTCATAGAAAATGCACATTCCTGCATAAACATTCAGGAAATTGCTAACAGAAACATATCAGAAATGTGAACCCAAAAAGGAAAAAATCAGGTATTCTCAGATAACATAATACTCTGAATGTTATCAATAATGAAGCTTTTTTCAGCCAACACTTTTCATATTTTTGTGGGAGGATATATATCTTTGTGGTTCGTTTCTCTAAACAAAAAGTCAGAAACAACAGACCAATTTTTTTAATATGAAACAAAAAACCAAGGAAATAAATTCAAATGTATAGACCTAAACAGAAAACAAACAAAAAAAAGCACAACACAAACAAACAAACAAGAAAACCACACACCTTATAAAGAGAAATAACAAATGCATAGTACATCTCCCATGAGACAATAAATTGCTAGAATAAGTGTCAGGAACTGCTTTTTACCTATCTCATGGTCAATTTTTTAATTGAAAAATGTGTGCTGGGAAAATAAGGTTGAAGATTAAAAGGTGAGGTGGTGATAACATAGGGTTAGAATGTTTCTAAGAGCGTGGTAGCTAAAGTAGGCCTTGGGAACAGGAGTGGGTATTGTATTTACTGCAAATGTGAACTTGCACCTGCTACCTAACTGTACAAGTACACAGTGACATTGAACATGATGATTTTTTAGAAAATATTAGTAATTGTCTTAGCCAAATCACGTGAACTTGCACCTGTATAATGAATCAGAAATATTGCAGGAAGAGGGGGCTTAAAGTCATGCTTGGGGGAAAACAATGAAACAATATTAAGTTGATGATTAACATATGATTATACAACAGTTATGTAAGGGAAGGGTATAAAATGTATTCACTTCAAATCCATGTCGAAGTCGGATTTGGGTTCGTCTTTACCTCTGGCTTCCGAGCTCTCAATAAAAAGCACCTGCATAGAATCATCCAGTGATTATGTGTTTTCCACGCTAACAGTGGTACTTAGGTTCTTTGTAGTTTTATGTTTTGGATCTCATGTTTTGGAAACTGGAAGTAAATCACTTTGTCTTTCTCTCTCTCTTACTAATACATGGAAGGCACATTTATCCTTTATGCCTATCCTTAACTCTCCCAATTCCTTCAACAGTATTTTTCATTTCTTCTTTTTCTTCCACAAATTCATTACTCTTATAGTAAGATATGTAAGGACATTTTTAAAAGTTTCAGAAGAACCTTCAGTAAAAATATGTAGGACACTAAAACTCTTTATTTGAGTTATTGCTGAACTCAGGAATATCTCTGCATAAACAAACATTTTGCAACTAAAATATTTGCATTTCCCCCAAAGAAATATATTCATAAGCCTTCTGCTATATTCCTCAATGTTCCAGAAACCGTTTTAAAGTGTTTCCACAGCTGAAAAGTAATAAAAACAAAACTATAAAGGTCAAAAATTCCAATTTGCGGAATGGGCTTTATAGGAAAAATCTGTATTCATACTTATTTAGTGCTTTATTTCTTTTTCTTAGACTAGGATCAGAGTTGTTTTGACATGACATTTTTATTTAAAATCAATGTTACATTCTAGTCATCAGCTACTAGTGAATTCCAGGCAAAGGAAAAACTCAAAAGGACCATGTAAATTTTGAACCAAAGTCTGCTTCATGTTTCATGTACATTGGGAACCCCAACAGAGAAAGTGCCATCGGTGTCACCTAGAATCTGAGTGTTGTATCTTGAGAGGCAATTTTCCTTTAAAGTATTACCAGGAAAGTTTCCTACTGGGACTATTTCCTTCTTTCATTTGTACTGGAAAAACAAAAGGAAAAAAGAAATATACCAAAGCCAACAAAAAGTGGCACCAGATATTTAGAAAACTCCCAAATCCCTTTCATGTTCTTGGTATGAACTTCTACCTGTCAGATATGAACATTTCCAAGGAGACAGAGGAAATGGAACTCAATTCCGTGAAGTAGTATGATACAGATAATAGTAAAACACAGTTAAATAAAAAAAAGCTTACCGTAAAGTTGGCATCTTTTTGTCTATTTGCTGAAATTTTAACAAAAAAACCTTTCAATTATATGAGAATTTGAGCTCTCTTTAGAAAAAATTGGGTCTCAACATTCACATGAAGACTTTTCCTGAATCTGCCTGAAAGCTCAGTTAGGTGAAAAGGTACTTGGAATCCTATTCTCATAAGATCATCAGACAGTTCAAGCTGGAAGGAACCGCTGAAGGTCTCTAGTCTAACCTCCTCTTGAGAACAGGATCAGCTGCAAGGTCAGACCAGGTTGTTCAGCAATTCTCTCTACAAACTGGGGCTTCCTCCTGTATCTCACTCCAGCAGATCATTGAAGTGTTAAGGTAACTTCATTTAGAGCATTTTCCATTTGGGAAAAAGGACAAGAAACTCCTGTGGCAGTTCCAACTATGGGGAGTCATAGGATTTTGAAGAAAAAAAAGAGGCTCTGATTCTTTAGAGCGGATAGCCTCCTGTCTCCTAGTAAATCAGGAATCCACTGTGTATAGGAGCAAGCAATACCAGATTAAGGAAGGGTACACAGCTCACCAAGGCCATCTTCATTTATCCACGAGGCAGCAGAGAATTTTGAATTGAGAAAGCCTTTCTCCATTCAAGGGTCCTCATTCTTCATCTCTGTCCTCTTAGATGGAGATCCTTTCCCGGCACTTTAATTTTTTCATGTGTGCTCCAATGACAGAGGTGGACAAATATTCCTTTACTGTTGATCATTCCTTCTAGGCTACCTGCAGGAAAAACCATGCTTCCTATACATAACTCTTGCAAGGTGTCTAATTCTTCCTCCATTGTGAAGCAAATTCTGGTGCCCCACTTCAGTTTCCATTATGGTAATCACAACACTACCATAAGTCTCAAGCTTTCTGGAGCTTTGCAGTCAGAATATCAAGTTAGGACACCAATGCAGATGAAAAAGTTTCTGCCTCTGGTATATTCATGAAAAGCACCTTATCATAATTTGGCCCATTAAATCAGTTTATTATTTTACAGGAGCCATTTACTCCTAATAGCAATACCTCATCACTGATATTATTTGCTTCAGGAGCACAGTATGGCTTGTTTTTTAGACTTGATTGCTCAATGTGGCTTGAAGGAAAATCTCTCCACATTTTTAATTTGATTGAACTGCTCTTTATCTTTTAGAAGATGTCTGAAAATGAAATACTTTCTGTCTGCTCATAGCTGCTTCTGTTATTATCTTGTACTTACATTATCTTCTTGACTATTTTTTCTTTCAGATTGAAGTTTTAATTTTTATAGACTGGGATCTGAACATTAGTAGCCTAATAAATCAACAAGAAAGGAAGTCATGAAAGAAGGCTAAAGACTGCTCAGAGAATGAAAGGAAACACAAGAATAACTTTCCTTACAGATGACCTTTAAAGTGAATGAGCAGTTGAGATTGTCCCTGCTCAGAGGTGCCAGAGCACAAAAATATAGAGAGTGAAAACAAGCAGGAAGGGTCATACTGTGCCCTCAGATGCATACAGAGGACCCCCATTGACTCCAATCATAGCCAGATGCCAAAATCATATGGCAGAACTTAACCCCGAGCAACCTTTCCAAAGAGCAGACCAAGCTGTGGTTTCAGATACACACACACCATTCCCAGAGGAGTGAGAGCTTGTAAATGCTTTGTGTTTCTCACTTGCTTTCCAGCCGTGCTTTCCTTCGCCAGGGAGTTCCTGTTGGCTTAAGTCTGAACATCTCTCACAGGCTGCATTCGCCGGCTGTTTATCACTGCTCAGCCCTCTGTTATCTAAAGAACCAATCCCACAGAAATCATGTAAAAATACTTTTTATTGTATAAAAAACCAAAATACTCCCATGCTTCTGAAATACTTGTCATGCCTTTCATAGCTATGTCAAAAGCAAGTGGGGTCAAGGTAAAAAAAAAACACCTACCCAGCTGTCACACAGCACACGAAAGGGATTGAAGGTGGTGAAATTCTTCTTGCAATTAATTGGACTGGTTTGGACCATGAGATTTGGACTCAAACAAAGATTTCTACAAATTTAGATACTAATTTTTTTTTTCTAAAGAGAGCTCAGATTCTTTTATAAAGGAAAGCATTTTCTGGTAAAAAATCCAGTAAGTAAATGTTTCCCAATTTTAGCCACAATATGCAAGCCTTAAAAAAAAAATCTTTCTTTTCAGGACACTTTTCTAGCAAACATATTACCCTAAAATTCTTGAAAGTCCTACCTGAACCTTTCAAGGCAATTAAACCTGACAGTCTATCCTGTGCCAAAACAGGCCAGAGAAAAGGCACAGAGTGCTAAGTGAATAAAAATGTTGCCTATGGAGGGTGCATCCTAAAGGATCCAGTCGGTTCATCTTGGTACATACAACTTACGTTTCTAAAACCAAATTTAAGTAGTTATCAATATTCCTTAAGAATACTGTATACTGTCATAGCAAAATGGCTGCAATACAGGTGAGATTTTTAAGCTCAGACCATGTGTGTTTGGCAGGGGTGGTGGAAGGGCTCTTGCTACTGCATGCCAAGCCACAACGAGATTACAGACATCCCATGAAAGACAGGGAAAGGCAACCTCTGGTCACACCAGCCATATCCCTCGGATAATCTCAGTGGCTGTAGGACAGACAAGCAAGGTACGCAGTGGCAGCTGTAAGAGTCAAGCTAGACCCATGGCAGGTAAACTTTTAATAGGTTTTGGATTCCTATTAACATAATAATTTCAAGATAACCAGGAGCAGGTGCAGGTGTGAGCCAATTAGTCTTCTGCAGATGCATTGACCACCTTATTGATGAGCTTCTCAAAAGTGTTAATAAATGTATTCATTTTCCCCCAAACTGTTACACTCACACCAAATTATGCATGTTTTTTACAGCATTTGATGTGCAGCTTTCCCATCTGTCTCAGTTGCTACTGACAGTGCACATGTTTCCATTTGTGCCTCATCTCATACCAAAACTAGGTTTAGGAGCTGGGAATTACTAAGTATGCAGATGGTGTGCAATCCATGGCACCAGCAAACAGATGTGGGAGCTAAGAACTCAGGATCGTGTCATAATTCATTATCCGAAGATAGACTGATATTGCACAGCTTTATTGCTCATATGGAAATATTTAAAGTAGTTAACACCTCCCTATATTTTCTTTATTTAATAGGAAGCAAAAATAATTGTTATATCGTAAAACTTTTTATGCCCAGAACAGAAATTATCCACTTCAAAACATCATGAAATATTTCACATCCAAATTTGCCATTTGTTCGTAGAAATAAATTCAGATGAGCCCCATAACCTTGTAAGTTTAGCTAATGAATTTTATTTTCTATTCTTTAACATAGAACCAAACCCATATAAACCAAGAAATCCAGTAGAAAGGTACCCTGTAGAAAGCTACACTGTAAAGGTATGAAAAAGGTTACTGCTGTGTCATACTTTCTATATTTTTTGCTATTTGATAAGGTCTTCTTAAGCAGGAAGTAATAAGTAAAAAAGGAGAATTTACCATAATCACAGAATATAAATTTGATCAAACAAGGTAATTTATCAGTAATTCTTGTTGAATTTTGTACAGACTTACACACTGCTTAAGATGTTGTATGCATGGTAAAAAAAAGTTGTCTATCCCAAATCTCATATTACATGGCTGTATCTCAATTTTACTCTCATCTTGCTCAGAACTGAAATTACTTACTCTGAATCTTCCATCTACAGAATTTTTTGAAAAAAACTAACACCATATATTTCTAATCTTCTATCTGGCTCTTCAAATAACTCCAGAATTATAAAAATTCATCTTATTTCTGCAATTCTACATTCAAGTAATACTTGTTCCTATTAATCAAGCTGTCTTGATAGACTTCTCTAGTGCTGATATAGTAGCAATTCTCCTCCCCCCCCAAAAAAAAAATTAATTAAATCAGCAGCTTTTTGCAAAGTTTTCTTTTACCCATTTCATCAATTCTTTTTTTAAACAAATGGGTTCTGTCATTGTGATTTACACACATAGTAGCTCACAGCAATATTATATTTGCTGTGTAACCACCTAACAGTTTTTTTAAGCCATGTCAATAGTTTGGGCAGTTTAAGTCAAGACGTCCTGAATTCAAAGCCCAGGAGTTTGTCAAGCCCACTGTCTGTAGAAGTGTATTCATTTTTACAGGGTTTCTGGACTTTTTTAATATACTTGTGTTTTGAGGTGAGAAGCCAAAAATGAAAGCCAGGAACTGACATTTCTATAGATTCCCAGATAAAAGCAGGTACTACACAAGGAATGCCCCAAACCCTGCTTGATCTGGCAGAATATGGCTGAGCTCTGACACCTCCTGGGAGCTCAGAAATCTAACCCAGGGCTGGCTCAGGAGTTACCATTCCTTCTGCCAGAACACCACTTACACATTTCACCTCCCTCAAGCACTGAGACGACAGCTGGGGGACAAGAAAATTGTAATAGTCATGAGAAGCTTTGGTTCGCCAGCCATGGCTCAGCCTGCAGGGCAGAGCTCCTGCCTTGCCTCCTGACAACGTGTCTGCTGCAGGATGACCAGCTCTCCATGGCCCTCTGCTCCACCCCAGCTCACACCTCAGCATCTAGGCTGCTTCCACAGAAGCCTAATTCAGTTTATTTTATAAAAGATGAGGGGACTAATGTTGCCAGCTGCAGCATGAGCAGAGCTATTGTTGTTTGGAGAGTTTGGTAGACAGAAGATTACCTAAACAATAAAGACAACATTCTAGTCATTACATTTGGTCACTGATCTTGGCATGTGCTTTTACCTAACAGGACATGAGGCAAACAGAAGGAAAGTCCAAAATGCCCATCCAGGATTCCCAGCTGTAGCCCTGACACAAATATCCATAAGACCCCAGCACCTTGCAGCATGCACTCCAGCACCTCAGGTGCATGGGGCACACAAAATTCCAAACCTACTGATAACTGTGAGGGGCAAAAGTTATTTTTTCTGACTGTAAGAGCCTTTGAAAGAGAGACTTATTTTCAGGTAAAAAGGAACAAACCAAACAAAGAAAAATATTTTTAATTTATTTCTGCTTCTATCTCTTCTCTCCTGATCTGATATGCTTTTTGCTTTCTTGCTGAACAACTAAGGTTTACTTATTCTCAGCACTTTTGCAATTCTGGTGTTTTGAGCTCAGCTTAATTCCTTCAGTTTAAATTACAGCCTTAAAATTTCACTACAAAGAACATGGGAAGGTTTTTAACTCCTACAGTTTTTAAGCAGATATAATTTAAAGGAGCATTAGATGCTCTTTCGACTCTAGTTTTAAAAATAATCACAAAATTAGGTGGTTTATTTTTTGGATGCTTCTGGACTTACACATTTTAATAAATCAGTATCCACAATGGGAAGCAAGGTTTTAATGTAGCTGACAATACAAATACACAAGAACAGCTCAATAGATCTGGAATACAAAATATATTAGACATAATGGACTAACTGGCCCAAAGTCAAGAGTCACTTGCTGCACTTTCTTTTTAGGGATAATGATAAAAGACCATTGCCATTAAAGATTGTTTTTTAATTGAAATACAATTTATAACATTGGAATATGGAAATCCATAGAAAGATTTAATACTCACACAACTTCAAAATATTCTGGAAAACTATAGCCTTAGAAAAGAAAAAGCTTTCAAGTTATAAAAATAATTTTTAAAGTTTCAAATGTAATTTTCGTGTACATATTTTTTATATTTTTAGAATGATAAATAACTTTGATTTACCTGATGACATAAAAGTTTCAGATCCTCTCTTCCTTGATTTTAGGCTGCCACTCAGCTCCAGGAGTGACTTTGTCAAGACCATTACCACCTCCTCCCTTCTCCTAAGAAGACTTTTCAACCCACATCAGCTAATTGATATGAACACAGGGGTTTTATTCCTGGTGTTTGCTACAGGCTGACCCTAAACTTCAGCTGCTTTTCAAAAGAGGACAGATATTTGCAGCAGGAACTAGAGCTGAATTTAATCCATTTGAATCTGGCCATTTTGAAAGAATGTATTTGTTTCAGTGTTCAGTGGCTTCCAAAATAGGTCTAAAGTCATAATATAAATATATGCATTTAGAATTTGCGTAGAAAATGGCAATTTTCCCCACAGAAACATGCACCAAAGTTTTTTATTCCATATAAATTATAATGTGATTTTAAAAAAATCAAGGATTTTTACTTTTTTTGAGGTGTATTCTCACCAAATTCTCTTAAAAAATCTGACTTCCAGTAGTTAAGTGAGGAAAAAGAACCCAGATTAAATTCCCTATATTTATTTTTCAATTTTCAGATAAGAAAAATAGGAAAAAGAGAAAGTTATTTTGTGAAAGGTCTCATTTTAGAAGTTGAAGAAAGGGAAGTTACTTTCTCACTTCCATATATTCTCAGGACATGAGAAGCTAAAAACAGGCAATGTTCTCTCACTCTTCCAACTAGCATTTCCATAAATACAAGAAGGTATCCAGATTTTTCAGAATTCACTAACTTTTTAAATATTTAGAAGAGGTGAGTTTTTAAAGAACACAGGATCATACTCCCTTTCTTCCAGTAAAAGATCCTTATTCATGGGGGAAAAAAGCTCTGATCAGAACAGAGATTTCTAGCAAGGATGTTAAAAGCTCTTATCCAGTTTTTATTCCCAGAATGCAGTCTGAAGGGGACAATATTTTTCTGTTCAACACCATATATTCTGCAATTCAGATTTACATTACAGTTGTATTTTTAGATTCTGGAGCCATATAGCATTATGAGGAACTCATTCCTGTTGAAAGGTCAGGGAGAACAGACTTTAAATTACAAAAAGATTATAATTTCTCGTCACACCTTACACATGCACAGGGCTTGTTTCATTTCACATCTTTTCAGGGATAGATTGAATCCCTTATTAAAGAGGTTATACACACACACACAAAAAAAAANAAAAGGTTAAAAACACAAACAAAAAAAAAAAAAAAAAAAAACACATAATGCCTGGAAAATATTTTTATTGTCAGTGAACAGAAAATTTCTTAAAAACATATTTGTAGAAGACTTCTTTAATAACTCTGCAAGTAGAAGTCATTTCAAACTTTAACTTTTTTGGATACAATACATAGTCTGGGCAGTCTGAGCGATTTGTCACCCTGTACTGCTAACAACATCTCCAGCTAAGCAGTTGGTTGGAAATGAAGCTGCACTTCAAGCATTTCTCAGTCCCCATGGTTTAATAAGATTGAAGGTATAATGAGTTTAATAAGAGACTGTGCATTAGAAAATCAATAATTCTGTGGCAATCTAAAATGAAAGGCATTGATTACTTTGGAGATGCAAAAGAAAGGGACAATTTTCTGAGAAAGCTGGAAAAAATTGTCTCAAAGGCCCATCGACTTATGTGACAAAATATTCATGTACTTGACTGAGAAACTCTATTGTAGGGTTAGAAAAAGTACAGATAAATCCATGTTTAAAGATTGTGCAATTGTATTTTCTGGCATTAACTGGAATAAGAAGCAAAATTACTGGAATACAGGAAATTAGTTGAAGTGAAAAAAAGCACTGCTGACCTCAGGCTCTGTTTAGAATGAGATGTTATGATCTTAGAAATGTCTGGAAAGAAATCAACACCGGTTTTAAAATTCTTGGGGGTTGCTTTTTTTTGTCTCCTACATAATCCTGAGCACTCTAAAGAAGTTAAGCAAGGCAGCATTTCAGCCTAATTTCTTTTCTGTTCTGTCACTTTTTGCTGTCTTGGTAAAAATCAGAAGCATTGGTGTGCAGAGAAAGAATGAAAAGGAAAAAGTAGTTTTGTTCAGATATGATCCCAGGAGAAATCACAATACCAGACTCACTCAGTGGGGATTTGCTATGCTGTTCTAATCTGTATTTATTTAATTATGGCAAAGAATAACCCACATCTTATGCCCTGTGCCTTGAGAGATTGGAGTTGCCCCAGCCTAAAAAAGGCAAGATTCAATTTTCTGTGACTATAGTTCTCCACCTGGTAAATTGGCCGGTTTGCTCCAGATATTAGTTGGAGTATAAATCAATAAGTAAGCAGTGTAGACAATCAGACATGTGGATGAAAGTGCGAACTGGAACCCTAATTTAACATGACAGTAGAGACTGAAATATAATCTGTTCTGGAGTGGAGTTTCTTAACACCAAGCTTAGTCCCATGACTAACCCTGTGAATTCCTACAATGAATCTATCCATAAAGTGGCAATATGAATTGTTTTTATCAGTGAAGCTTTAAACTTGCTGGCACAATTTGTTAACCTAGAATTTCTCTACTATCCTCTTAAGTTTTTTGGTTTTGTTGCAAAGAAAGTGCTTTGCTCATATTACCTACAGAAATAGCTAGAGGAAAATGAAACAATGTTCAACTTGTTTTTTACTTTATGACATGGACTTGAACCCCCAACAATAAAAATGGGCCCCCAGCTATAAAAGTTGAACATGAATAGCATGAAAAGCAAAAAATTTCAATGAAGAAGTTTTCTTACTCTTGGAGTAAGGATCAGATTAACTTTTATAAAGCCATAAAATACAGCAATACACAGAAATTTTGGAGTTAGTTATGTTTCTTAGGTGAGACAATATCTGGTGTTAACAGTAAATTATCACCTTCAGGAGATGAATGGGTCATGACTGTGGCTGGTGAGGAAGGCCTGATGAGGCTGTGAGTGGATCATAAGCACATTTAGGACTGTGGATCTCTTCTCTTGTCCACTGTAAATTATCAGCTTCAGGCTACTGTCAGTGTCCAATATCCCACAGCAGACTTCTAAAACAAACACCTTACATATAACTCTAACAGGAACTTGCAAACTTTGAGGGGTAATCTCAGTTCCAGGGCTTCAGCATAAACCTTATTTTTGGATGTATCTCACTGCTCAAGTCTTGTTTCCCTAATTCAAGGTAATTCTACAATATTTCATTTTCAGTACTAGCAATCAGCAATTTAGGTAACTCAGACCCTGATTTAATACACAGATAGACTCAAATGGAAACATTTATAATGTTTGTTAATACATCAATAATATGACTCTATAGAGGAAAAAAACCTGCCTGTTTGCTTACCTTCAGCCTTATCACCACTACATGAGACTTCTGCTCTGCCAGATTGTATGAAAGGCCGAACAAGAGATTGGACACATGAAATGTTGTTAAAACACACTCCTCCAAAAGCCTTTCAATTCACATTTTTCTCCATAGCAGTGGTTCAAGGAATGCTGTTTCGAGAATATCAAATCTGGGATCTGTCACAGAGAAGAAATGTGCAGGCAGGAATCTAGTTCCACCCCACTGATTTCTATGATACTACAAAGACAAAAATTCTCTCAGGATACACTTACCCTTGGTTAAGGATGAAGCATTTATAGAAACAATTCTTTATCTATGATTTTTACTTACTTTTTCATACAACTTTTATGTTATTGTATAAGGGAAAAAGCATTTCTTTTTACTTCCAAGTTCCATTGTTTGTTTGGACTGAAAATTTTCTCTGCTTCTGAGGGTGGTGGCCATTAAAGCATGTAGGTATCACAGAGTTCATCTGTAAGAGAAGTCTCTGCAAAGACATAAGATACTCCTAGTTTTATGCCAGGGAGGATCTGTCCTATGCACTCAACAGGCAAGTAGATACCCACAGAAGTGACAGCCACCTACAAAACCTACTCCACTGAAGTAGCAAGTAAAAATATTCTCAATCACAAGGCTATTTTTACATCCCGATATCTCACAAATATTCACATTTACTTTTTCAAATTTTAGTTTGATCACAGTGCTCATTTCTTTCGACAGGTTGCATCAAATGATTTGATGCTCATATCTCTGTTACAGAGGGTCTCATTCACAGCAATCTGGAGTGCAAAGCTACAATTGTCTTTTATTCCTAACTTTCATAGTTTTAAAACCCTATTTCCTCGGTTTAGCAAATCTTATAGGTCGCTCAATACAATATATTTAACCTTATGTAAGACATGACCACTTTTTAGAATAAATTAATATAGAGCTTTAAAATGCTTCTTAGTCTCTTGTGCTGTCATGTGACAGATTTGAATGCCTGTTTAGCAGAATTGTTAAATGTTATTTATGTTTGCCATAGCTTAATATTCAAGCAAGCTTCACAAAAACAGAATTAAAAAAACAAATCATGTTCAGTAATAGCACAGATCAGTCTTGGAGACAGATAAAATATTACAGAAAATGTAATATGCCAGTAATAACAATAACAAAAGACCTCTAGCACTCTCCCTCACTCGTTTGCCTGCTGCAAGCTTGGGTTAGTCTTTGGAAGATGTGATTCCCACCACTTCAAGGTAAAAAACAAAACGATGACATTTAAGTTTTCCAGCTTCAGGTATGCTCTTTTCTTTTTTTTTTTTTTTAATTTTAAATATCAGATGTTGTCTGCTCAGCACTTTTTAAAATTGGGGATGATTTGCTGATGCCTCTGTTTTCCTTTGTGACTGGTCCTTAATGAAAAATAAAACTCAGCTTTTTCCCAAAGCAAAGTCATTTTATAGGTTCTGAAAGTCCTCACAAGTGAAGTGATGATTGGTTCACTTATGAGATTGCCAATGGAATGGGCTACAGTTCATATACAGAGGAAATGTCATATGCCATAATTCACTATAATATTCATTCTAGGTGAAGTGAAGCAACCAGGTAAACCGGAAGAAAAAATGTCAGCTCCTTGGAGGCAGCAGGGTGTTTCTCCTCTGGTGTTCACTGCAACAGGGTTTCCCACAGAGTGGCTCCTGTTGCAACAGTGATGACATGTGAAAATTAAAACCACTGAGGCAGTATGTGTCATGTCTACTGTATTTACCCACTGTGTATATATGAGTTACATATATTTTGTATAATTACACTAGAATAGCACTGAAGTTGCTATGTACAGTCAAATTTTCTAAGTATTTGTAAAACTGGACTTGTAAAGCATTATATATCATTATGACCACAGATGCCTGGTCCAGAAGTATCTTTACTATCCTCCAGATCAAAATGTAAATGTTTGCCCTATGTTTCTGTGGGGAAAATGTACCTAATTTTTCCCTTTCTAAAAACTTTCTCAGTACTGACAAATCTGTTCCCTTTCTGGAAGTTTCTGTGCTGAAGTACTTGGCCTTCCCATGTCTTCATTACCTGTCATTGTAATCCCACTACAGAAAATACAGTCTGCAACATACCCCACAAAATATCCTTCTGTGAACTTACCTTAGTCAAGGCATGTGTGCTTAGGCTTTGAAAATACATCTACTCTACTATTTTCTTAGATGTTTCGCTAAAACACAATCCAATACATCAAACCTAATTCATATCTGACATTTGAGAATTAACTTGGATGAAATTTTCTGTATGGCAGACTATTGACTTTTTTTTTCCCCTAGAGCCCTTTGAAATTGTCTGCAAAAGCATTCTGATAATCTATCTGATACTGTTAGCTCATAAGAAATAGGTAGAGTGTGCTATACTTAATTTCTCCTTAGGAGTATTTGAAACTCTTCAGGAACAAACTGAGCACCTTTATCTGAAATAATCTCTTCAGACAACTCATAAACAGCAAGAGGCTGTCTCAGCTCACCTCAGCAGCTGAAGTACCTAACTTGTGGACTATGCTTGGCCACCTCAAACTCAGCTAGGCAATCTCAGGTGAGAAGAAACATGCTCTAACCTATTTGGCGGTTCCTAAATAATTCATTCAAGTATGATCTTCCAGTATAGTCAAGATATCTCTGTAAATGCAGCCAATTCACTATGGTCAATATACTGCTGGGGAAAAAAAAAAAAAAGAATATTATTGTTTGTTTTCAAAGTACAAAATATTCCCTCTAAGTCAACCAGCATCTTAACATATTAAAATTCATGTAACCATTCTGAAGAATTTCTTTACCACTTAAAATAACAATGAGAACAAAGTGCAATATGCTGGTTTAAGACAGTCTTTAAAAATACGGTACAATCTGTACACCTGTCATGTCTGTCTCACATGGAGAAAGGCTCCCTTAAAGTGCAATAAGTAGTCTAATCTCCATGTATAAAGTAGATTTTTTTTCCTCAGCATTACTGTATTGAACAGATCATTTTGTTGTCATATTAAGACTGACACTTATTAAGGAGCATATAAACAAAAAATCCCTAAATAAATATTTAACTTTCACAATTTATAAATTATTATCTCTTCTATATTGACAGATAGTTTTTCTTCCTATATAATGACAGGTAAAGAAAACTTTTAAAATATGTGAAAAGTGGGCTTTTTTTTCTAATCAAATAGTGCAGCTTGTTCCTTGGTTGACCAGCTGTCTGTTCTCAGCATCTCATGTATGATTAAGCAAAACACTTTCTCCCTTTTTCCACAGAAAACAACTCAACAGGGAAAGGAACTCTCGGGATTTGTTAAAGATGGCTAGAGTGTCTCACTTTTCTTTCAGTTCTTTTAGTAAATATAACCAATCTCTTACCTATAAGGTTTTTGCTAAATCTTCATAGTGAAATCCAGCCAGTGTCTGAAGAAAATTTGAATCTCTCCATGACATAAATGTATTTTCCTCCAACAGAATTCAGAGAAAGATTTTCACTTACTACTGTCTCTGAAAACATGTGTATAAATTACTACTGCACATCCTGAACTTGTGTTTCTTATTCTTACCATTCTCATTAAATTGAAAATCTTCCATACTCTTATATGTCCTTTCCACTGTTGCTATTTTTATTCTTTTTAACAAGAAGAAATATTTCACCACTTCTTCATTTCCCAGTCCATTTTTTTTTGCGTGTCCTTGTCACCAAGTGTCTGAACACTTTCTAACTTACAAAAAACAGGCTCACACCTTTTCAAATTACTCGTACTTTAGTTTGCTACCAGCCCCCCACAACTCTCTGGGCTTAGTTTTACTCACAGATTTTGTTGTAATGGAAGGGGTAAGGACAGTACAAGAGGACAGTAAACTTCAGAGCTATCCTTTTGCTCCTCTGGTTGCGCTCTGATTCCCTGTTTGTCTGGGAAACAAACTGCCCACCTCTCCTTTGCCAGGGTAGCACAGGCTCAGTAGCTCTTCACCTTCATCCAGGAGCACTCCCAGGGAGTGAGGAAAATTGTACTCCTAAATGTCCCAGAAGCTTGGTGGAGGTGGAATGCTGAGTCTTTTGGTTTTCTGTTGATGTGAAACAGATTGGATTTATTTCATCTAGAGCCATTTTTAGGGTTTTAGGCACACTGGACATAGTTTTTGCCTAAGTCAACACATCAGTCCAAAATGTTAGACTTGCTCACCAGAACAAAATGATTTTACACTGTGTAATCAATAAAACAGGATTCACCATGTTGGATGTACTCCTTTAAGTAACATAAACTGCATAGACAGGTAAATCCAGACCGACTGGCAGTGCATCCTTGTGCACACAAAGCCCAATGCACTTTAGAAGGCCTGCTCCACCTGAAACACCAGCACCTGAGTTCAGTGCGACCAAGTTTTAAAATTGCACTGGTTCTCCCCACTTCTCTGGATTATTTTTTCATTCCCTCATGGGAAACTATTTCCACCCAAATCACACTATCTTCTCCAGCTGTGAACATAGTGAACTTGATACTCTTGGATAACACAAAAAGAGTCTACAGAAGAACCAGAAAAACTGTATAGTAATTGCTCTTTAGCAGTGGGAATACCATGGGAGTATATAAAACGTATGAGTTGTGGCTGAACTGTGATATATCAGCATTCTTGTCCTTGGGCACAAGTCCTGCCATATCGAAGATTTTTCCTACTTGTCCATTTACATTCAGCAGGTAGACCAATACCTTTGCTAATTAAGGAAGTTCACATTCAAGTTCCCTGCTGATTGTTTGAGGGCTCTTTCTTTTAATCAGAAATGGTGTTCCACAGAAGACTGAGCCTTTAAAGAAAGAAGGTCTCCACACCCATGACTTGCTAAGAGGAAACAAAGCTGAGAAAACTACTGGCAGTAACACAGAGATGTGCTCAGCTGAGCATGAATGCACCAAAAAAGGTTTTATCACCAGGTGCATCACTCCAAATCGATAATGAAGCAAGAAGTGAATCATTCTCTATTTTGTAATACATGTGATGCTAAAGACAAACTTGTTACTTGGATCTGGTGACTAAGAGCAACCATGCCTATCATACATATCTCAATACCTGTTGCTGGTTACTGCAAACCAAACTTTTCCTTCACCCACCCATACAGCCATACTCTCTTTACAGAGAGTAATGCTACTTGTAGTATGACTGCAGGCTGGGTACTACTGTGGGTTGGTAATAAAGTGGGTTTATAATGTGCTTTCTGCTATACATTTCCTCCTATTTAGTCTTTACAAGAATGATCTCTGCCCAGTGGTAGTACAACTTTTGGCTGTCTGAGCCTAATACATAGAAGTGTTCTATTTCTGTGTATGCAATGGACATGAGACCATAACACCCTCTTCAGTAACAGAAACACAGTTTTTTCACACCACATAACACTCCTCCTCAGTAGTCACTTTTCTCCTACCGTTGGAAAGACCCATGTTTGAGCTGGGCTGTAGGGAGAAATTATTCAAGAAGAGGTGACAGGATTCTGGTTGGGGGGCACATACACTGCCTGGGGCTCATCAGCTGTGCATCACATGCACACAATTCCCACACGTGCTGGAAGATATGCTACAACAAGAGCTGCCAAGACACCGTATTATTGTAAACAAACAATTTTCAAATATCTTCCTAAAGCCAGGACTTTACAGAAACGTATCCCTTTCCTGTTTCTTCACAATAATGTTCCAGGTGTTTTTTTTTAATAGACAGTTAACTGTTGGTTTTGCCACTTCTCCAAGCCAAAATTGAGCTCATGCCAAAATTTTCGCTGAAGTCATTTCACTAATCTGAGCACACTTGAAGGCAATTCCCAGTGTCTGTCATGTTCTGAGGTGCTTACAGAAGGTGGTTACCACTTTCATTTCTGGCTCCTTTATAAAATCTCAGGCAGAAATCCATCAACCTGCCACACAGTATACATGTCAGGACCACTGCAAATCATTTGACACAAAAAGAAAACAGCACCAGAGGAATCTCGGAATTTATGTTGGAAGAAAATCAGAGAGCTTTAATAATTATCTACAACATGTATGCATAAGCTTGATAATAATGTAAATAAGCTTTTGTCAACACTTCCACTACAAAGGCTGTTTTTCTTGAGGTGATAATTTAACTAAAAGCTGGGGAAGTCTCTTACCTGACATGAGGTAACTTAATTTTTGAAGAACAAAACCAATGAAAATATTGAAGTGAGAATGTACAAAATTATTATTTTGGTTTTGCCTGCCTACATGTTGACCTGCTTTTTTTTTACCTTTTCCATTTTGAATGCATATGTTGCAGATTTTCCATCAGTACCTGCTTTCAGAGGGATTGTTGAGACACTTGAGTTAAAGGTGCCAAACACAATATGCACACATCCAAGCTCAGCAAAAGTATATGTAAATTTTTGTAGACACCAAAAACAATCTTGCTCACCTTCATTTGTCACACTTCTGTCACATTTGCAGTGAAGGTCACCACGTAGCTCCGCAGGCTCTGATAGCAGGGCTGCAGCCAACAGAAATACTCAGTACATTGTGGGTTCCAGTATTGTAACATTTTACTATGGCTGCAGTTTAAGCCACTTTCTCTTCAATTTTTTTCCCCTCCAAATCTAATATATCTGCTTAAAGAAATATTTCCACTTCTGATTTTAAAAATTAAATATGGCTACTAAGTTTTGCTTGAAGCAATTATCCTTGAATTTTAAAAGCAATCATTTCTATATTTCCATCTTAGACCACTCGTGAAATGCAAAGACTTTTGTAATATCAATTAACCAGGTAATGGAAATAATCAGGTAATGACTATTCATAATTATACTACTGATTTCAAAGGGAGAGCTGTGGCACTCATATAAAGATTAATTTTAGTGGTTTTGTTTAAACTGATAAGGGAAGGACTGGAGTTTAAAAATGTAATGGCCTAATGAACCATAAGCTGTTAATGGATAGAGGGAAACATAATTTAGCATTCATATGAAGTGTGTCTCTAATTAATTGGGTTTTCATATTTATATGAAGCATAATTTGGTAAAATCAGAGTATCTTTTTATTATTTAGAAAGAAAAATCATCTTGATAATTATAAATTATATTTCATGAGACAAACTATTTTAACTAAGCAAAATGTGCATGTGTGTGCACATGTGTACACAAGGTTAAGTGTAGGTGATACTGTAATTTAATGTACAATGTAATATTTTGCAAATGGAGGGAAGCTAATGAAATATTACATCCCAAATTTATTGTTGGGTCGGGAAGACTATAGGTATTTGATGAACCATATTGATGACTCTATAATTAAGCTGATTTCAAATGAAGATGATATTAAAAACAACATTTAGAGCTTTTCTATGGGATGATACCACAGAACCTGTCATTTCCAATATCCAAGAGCGCTAAAAAAGATTGATATTATTTTGCAGCTGAGGTTTATATTAAAAATAAACATCATCGTTCTTCTTGTTTTTCTTCATATTGGAAATGCAACTTCAAAACCAGACATTGTTAAAAAATTGGGGATTTAACAAAACCTCAGAGTTAAATCTACTAGATTATCAGCTTGGAGGTAAGGGAAGAAGTTGTTGATGTTTTTAAGGTTGTAGGCTTTATTAAATTATGATAAGAATTTTACCACCTAACATGGGATCATCTTTTTTGTCAAATAGATTATATCAAGAAAATGGACTGGAACTTGGTAGTTTTGACATCTCAGGCTATGCCTATGTTAGCAACTTACACAAAGCCAGAATTTTTTCTCTGGCACCAAGGCCAGACAAAGTAGAATAGATTTAGAGACCTGGGGAGTTTGCATCCTAGAGATGAGTGTCTGCATGCAAACCACCTTTCAGAACCACAGCCATACATGAGATCACACTAAACAGCTAACTAGTATAGACAATAAAATCCTGGTGCCCTAGAGTATTGCCTGCTGATGTTTAATTTATCAATACATAGCATTCCATCCTGAAATCAGATCTGTAAAATTTCTCATAACACGTCTTTTTCTCTGATTTATTTTATGTTTCTTGTGATATGAATAGAGCAAAACTGTTCCTGACAAGCCGCTAAGATACAGCTCCTTAAATGAAAGAAAAAGTCAGAAAGCATAATGCTGATGCAAGACTTTAAATGGGCAATAGACATCCATTATGCTTGTGCCATTAATGCTACTTCTGGCCACCTTCTGTTCTAAGGACAAGAATTTGAGAAGTTGTTCAAAAAGTAATTGATTATTTCTTTATTCTTAGTTTGCTTAAATTGTCATGCCCTGGCAGTCCAGAGGGCAAACCTCAACCTAGAGTGCATGTCTTTAATGAAAGGGTGGTCGAACAGTGGAACAGGCTTCCTAGAGGGTTGGTTGATGCCCCCAGTCTGTCAGTGTTTAAGAGGAATTTGGACAATGCTCTTAGCAATGTTACTTAACTTTTGATCAGCCTGAACTGGTCAGGAAGTTGGACTAGATGGTCACTGTAGGTCCCTTCCAACTGAAATAGTCTCTTCTATTCAGTTCAGTTCAGATTTCTTATGCAGTTCCACCTACTCATGTTTGTGATGTTTTGAGAAGAATCTTCAAGTGGTATGCTTTGAGACCAGGCGGCTTAGCAAGAGTCACTCCAAACTCAAGCCTCTTGCCCAAATATAGGCACTGGAAGTCCTCCAAAGGTGTGGCACCTCCTCATCACAAACTGAGATTTCAGATCTTTGGGGCCTCTCAAGGACACACTAGAAACTCCTATGTTTTAGGAATAGAACTGAGACCTTCTAATTTCAAGATAACAACAAAACATCAGGGCTTTGCATACAGGCTGGTATTAAAAGATGCTACACAGCAAAGTTGCCAAGATTTTCACTGACTCATTAAACACAGCTCAACGGGTTTAGATTCCGTAAAGCAGATTTAGGGCGGATGAGTTCTGGATATTCTGGGAGAAAAATTTTTTTTTCGGTTATTTCAGCTATAGAATGTAATTTCACAGGGGTGGTTCCTTATTGCATTGTTTTCATTTTCCTAACTGTGATTTTAATAAAATCTTGGAGAAGAGGAAGTCTCATCCTGGCACATATCTGCTTCATGATCCCAGGAATGATTCAAGTCTGTATATTCACCATGTGACTGAGGGAAACACAGCCATTCTGGGAATATAATATGAGGAAACAGGTGCCTCACCTCCAGAGTTATGTCACAGAGCCCTGGCCTCAAAGTATGTCTGAATACAAAACTTTTCAATCAAAATTAAAAAAAAAAAATCAACAAGGAAGACCAGGTCAAAGAATGCTTTATGCTACAGTGACTATTTACAATCAACTCAGGAAATACTGCTGGAAATAATGAACAACAGATCCTAACAGGATACTGCACATCCTGTTTTCTATACAGTGCCCAGCTGTCAATGCTTGATGCTGTACCATATTCAACAAAAATTCTATTACTACTAGGCTACAATTACTATAAACCAACTAATTAAATTCACATTTCAAATTGTCTGTGGAATGAGAATCCAACATCTTAAATAAAGAACTTAAATAGGAATAGCATACATAAACATTATACATATGTTCTTTTTCGTTTTTCAAGTGTTTAATTCATTTTTCATAGGGTAATGCTGTAGCAGATAAGACTACTTCCTATTCAATAAATTAAGAATTCTGTTTAGCTATTATTTATACTGCAATATTTCCTATATGCCTTAGTATTGTTTGTAACAGCTTTGGGAAGTGCAAAAAAGAAGACAATGCAACACTTTCTCACATATAAATAATCTGCATACAACCGGAATTATGATAGCTAAAGCTTTTGTTTATAAGCATCCTATCCCATTCAAAATCTCTAGAGACAATCTTACAAAGAGAGAGACATAAAAATACTCAAAATACTGTTCAAAAGAGAGGGATGGTGAAATAAAACACACCAAGGGCTGCCAAGAGTGAAAAATGGGGAGGAACAGTCTTTCTCTGAGCTAAAAACAAAAATAAATAAATATTTTAAAAAAATAAATAAAAATCGTGTAGATGGATAAGTAGCTTATATGATTTCTCAGTCATTCTTTGGTCCTAACCAAGCAATACTTTGCTTTAAAAAGGTTATGTGTCACTGGCAGCATTTGAGGAGCAAAAGCATCAAGAAGGATATTTACCTTTACCTTTTGTTGGTCTGCTTGCTCACTTGTTTGCCTTAAGACAGACACATACCAGCTTTCAAGGGATAAATACTTCATGGTTTGCTGGAATGCAGTGTGAATCCTTCTGTGACAATTCTGGGTTTACAAATGCCACAATGCCCAGAGGGGAACAAAATCTCACCTCATGCATCAAATAATTATCCAGCCTTCTTCCATCTCAGAAGAAATTGGGCCAACATGCTCCCAGCAGCATCATACGTCCTCGGATGGAAATTAGGTAAGTCTTTTAGTCTGCATGTCTTTAAACACAGATACAATGGTCATCATTGGTTCTCTTAGCCCACAATAAAGACAAACATTAAGAAAGCACCTCCACTGAGGCAAATAGTATACACACATTTCTCAAAAGTTTGCAAGAAAGTCATAAAAAATATTCCCCACCTAAGATGAACAGTTTTAATGAGGAAAGCATTTCATTTTGGTAAAATATATTTTACATAAAATTGTGTAGTAATGAATGTTTGATAATTTCAGCACATTAGCCCTCCCCACCAGTATTATTTCTTGCTCTTTGTGTGAGTCTGAACCCCAAGCTTGAGGCTTGGCGTCTGCTACACAGGTGCAGGAGGAGTGCAAAATCATTTTAATGCTGAGGCTTATTTTCCAGTCAAAGATAAATATAAGGATTCAATCACCCTTACACTGTTCTGAAATGTCATGGGGAACCCTAATCAAAAATAAAGTCTTCCTTGCTGAGGACTAAAATGAGGGAGTGAGTGTGCAAAAGGAAAGGTAGAATAAAGTCTCTGTGGTGATCTGAATCTCATCTCTAGGCCCTATTGGACCCAAAAAAACAGCTATTGCCAGAAAGTACATATCTGGGTCCAACTGTCAAATGAAACATAAATTGCAGTAAGCTAGTAAGTATACACTCAGCATATATCTCAGAAAGCAAAAGAAAGGTCCATCCCTTCTTTGACAAAAATAATTTTCAATCTTCATTCTAACTGCAGCTGTAAGCACTTTGAGAAGCCATTAACACTTCCTAGCAACATTTAAAGCCAAAATAAACATCAGCAATGCTTTTCTTGAAGGGCAAAAATTAATTAGCCAGGGTAAGAACAATTAGTTGAAAGATGTTCTACTGACATGTATTGTCCTTTTCTATTCCACTGCAGTAAAATATTTCTCCACTCTCCTCTATTTCTTCACTTCAGCAAAGTTTACTACAACTTTACAGCTAGTTAGATGTTTTCAGTGCTAGAGATTACATTAAATTAACCATGCAGTAGAGCAGCTATTACAATCACTATTCCTACAGCCCACAGAGTCAGGCACTCCAGTCATCTTGCTCTCGCAGAGTTGCTAATCGATGATGACTTTTTTGATGGCAACCACTGTAGGAAGGACCCATTATCTCTGTATATTTTCCAGATTTCATGCAGATCAATTGTTGCTTCTGCAGTGGAAACCAGCTACCATTGAGAATACCTCATCTGTTTCAAAAATGTTCCCGTAGAAGTGTTGTTTCATAAGGATGAGTAAACTCATCTCACCAACCTGAGCTGTGCTGGAACAGAGGGATATTTATCCATGCAGGACACACAGAGTTACTGTGCTGTGAGAAATTGCATCATGTGAGCACACCAGGCAGAGCGCTGGATTTTCTGGGAAACCCCTATAAAGCCGAGTTCTGAAGTACCTACACAGCTTATCGCGCCCCAAATAACAACTTCAGAGCTAACTTGAGTATCTTGACGCTGTGTACTGCTACATTTTCTTAATCTGGTTTGCCTAAACCATCCATTAATGTATGAGTGGTGACACAGGAATAATTATTTCCTAAGTAATGAAAAGGCTTGCAGACCTTGTGGTTTTCCTAAATATAGCTAAATATGCTCACTGTCTTCTTTTTCTGAAAACAATTGCTTTTGTTGTTAGGCTAGCAGATACACAAACCAGAAACCATCACCCCAGGGACTCAGACGTGCTTGAAAACAAAACAGCACTGATTGCTCAGACAGATTCATAACTTCAGAAGTATGCAACAAAGACCTTCCTTCTAGACTAATGCATCAGAATAGAAATCAAGATATAAATTGGTCAGTATTTGTGAAGTTTGGACTTTTTTATATAACATCTAGAAGAATAGTCACAGTTAAGGAATCTTGTTAAATCTTTATGCAAAATTATGCAAAATCAGTTTAGTTCCGACTTTCATGGAAATTCAAGCAAGTTACATATGTAAATTTGGCTTCCACTGAATCACTCACTTCTCAGGTGCCAGCTTCAGGCTATGAGAGGCTGACAGTTCTGGTCTACCAGCAAGAGAACTGTCTCTTAAATCACCTTCTCTCAAAAAGTCTACATAAGTCAAGTAAGTGATACAATCCCAGTCACTGTAAAATATTTTCTGTTTCTGAATTCTGAAAAAGCGAAACATAAGTGTTTGATTTTAAATAAAATATGAGGACTTTAATTTATTTCTTGCTGGTAATCTCAGTGTCTGCAGTCTTGAGGAAGAGACGTTGCTCTTTTCCTCCAAGGTGCACCTGCTCTTTCTGTTTAGTTATCAGTTTCATTGTGTTTTGTAAAAAAGCCATCCTTAATCTTATCTCAAAGTTGGTCTGTCTGTGTTCAGATTTGCCAAACCTGAGGACAACCACAGTGAAACTCTCTGACAGAATCTGAAATGTTTGTAGCTTCACTGCTTTTTTCATCACTCACACTTTGTAGAGATTATCTATCTAAGCTTGCTTCACTGGTTTCAGAGATCATTAAGTTTAGAAGCTCAAATTACCTTTGGTTCAGCTGGTATTTCCTTGACACAGGGAATACACATTTACTTTTCCAGGTCTTTTCCTGATTGGTGCCTCCATGTTCTTTGTTCTGCTTCCATGCACTGCCTCTATCTTCCACTTGCTCTTTTTAGGAATGTCAACAGCGAAATACCTACTAAGTGTGGAGCACACACATCTGTTTATGGTTTAGTGAAGGATGATGCTAGTTCAGGATGTGATATGGCCACTAATCAAGTCATAAGTAATAAACCTTGGAGAACATAAAACCACATGAATTATTAAAGAAGCAAAGACATTTGCAGATGAGACTTTCAGAGCCTTAGCTCAAGTAGTGCAACTTATTTCAAAACTATAGAAGCTTTTGTGGTTTTGTAAGAACAGAAAGAGAAAATTGAAGTGTTTCTTCATAATATGTGGCATTTGGGCAAGGGCATCTCTGCTTACCTTCTCCTTAAGCAGGAGTCAAACAGGTGTTCAGTTCTGCATGTGGTGCAGAGTTACTATCTGGGTAGTACCATTAAATAACATCAGACTTTATAAATCATGCACCATATAGTACCAGACTGATTTAGCTTTGCTCTTACAACACTGCACCACAAGACTGAAAACCCTTGCTCTGCACCTCTACTTCCATTTATTAGTTGGAGTGGTGGATGTTTAGCCTCTCTTATTTATGCATGAAACTGCATAAGTGATGCTGGGTAAAATAACAAGCAAGACTTCTCCCTCACCACATATACTGCATTCCAGGGGGATTTTTTTGATAACTACAGCTCTCCAAACTCTCAGGAGGATCAGAGTCTATTTATTTTAAGAAAGAGCAGTCTCAGAGGGCAAATTGTAAACTGTGAAGATTAACAAGGAGTTTTTCAAAGGCATAAAGGGAAGTCAGATGCCTAACTTACATTAAGAGTCAATAGGAGTTGTGCATTTAATCCCATTAGTGACTTGGAAAAGCTGCTTCTGAGAAGAAACTTTTTATGGTCTCATTGAATTTCCAAGGAATAGTCTGAAAATTCCTGACTAGACTTGAGTTTCAAGTTCCCTGCATAACTGAACAGCAGTCAAAGGGTTGGAGGTTTTTAAGCTTTATAGCAGCTGGGATAAAATACTGGATATCTGTGAGATGCTTTCACTCACCAGGTATCCTGCCCTAATATACTCAACACCCCACTATGTCATGGCTGACCTCTCTTTTGTATAGCAATTGACCACCAGTGATATTGCCCTTCCCCTTACGAGCTGTCTTCCTTCTTTGATCATTGCCTTTTGATGAGAAAAAGGCTTTTTTCAGCTATCTGGTCTTCTTTCACTAGTCTATTTTCAGCAGAATGTCTGCAAATGACCTTCCCCTGTCACTTAGGTGCACTCCTATTTTATCTGTGTTCCCCCTCAGCTCTCCATAACCAGGCTATCATACACTCCACAAAGGGCTGCCATTCACTTTGTACATACACCCAGAAAAGCTCTTACCATTATTCACAAAGCTTTCACAGCATTTGCTCATATTTACTCACTACGGTTTATTCCACATGAGCTTATAGACCTCTCATTGTAATATTGTTATTGTCAGTTAAAGTTCTGAACATAGAAGGTATTATTTTTCTGCCTTCTGCCTTGTGTCATTTAGTGCAAAGAATATATGTACCACTTTCTCTGACAGTCTCTGCTTGGAAGCCAAAGCTGGGAATAGATTGCATAGAGATTAATCATCTAAATTTTTCATTTCAAGTAGAGGGAAAGAGGACATACCTTCATGACCTACATTTTTGTGCTCCTACAATCGATTTTCTCTAGTGTAATAAAGAAAAATGCTTAGGGATTCTGAGACACAAGCTTTGGTTGAATCCTGTGCTTTCCAGAGTGAGACACACAGAGCCAAGCATAGTGCTCAGCTGAAGGATGCTGCTGCAGTTGCTGGGAAGTCCAGGAGCAGTGTGTGGGCAGCAGAGCATTCCCATCAAGGCCAATCAGTCTATCAGGTTTCATATACTCCACTAGAGACGTTTGCCAACGAAAAGCAACAGGGAAAAAATGACACATCCTGAATCTGGAGACTTCCCCATAAGCTCAGCAAACAGAAGGATTCAAGACTAAGGTGTGTGGCTGCAAAAGCAATGTCCCAGAAGCCCATCCCCATATTTTCCACTCCACTAATTCTCTGCTGTGAGCTCCATTAATGGCACATCCTTGGCTGTTTGCAGGGTTTGCAGGCTGACACAGGGTGCTTGCCCAGCCCCTGTGCAAGCAGGCACAGAACCTCTCCTTCTGTTGGTAACTATGTCAGTGAAGGATTACAGGCATCCACAGTCACTATGACATCTCAGGAAAATAGGGTAGGGAGCAGAGAAGAGCCTGAGAAAGCACCAACCCAGACATGCAGGTGCACTTTATATAAATACCCCCAGATCTTAAGTAGTGTTTGACACAGGGTTGCAGTAGGAGCTACTGAAAGTTCATCAGTGTTTTCCACACTGTCCTCAAAATATCATCAGTAAGAACAAAAAAAAATTTAAATCCTCCCATTTTAATATGAAAAATAAGAAGTGCATTAAAAAAAAAAAAAGGAAAAATTTACTGTTCTTATTTTCCTCTCCTTATTTTCCTCATTTCTTTATGAAGAAAAGAGGAAGGAACAAAATAGATATGTTTTTCAAATCCTCTGCCTTTTTCCTATTTTTCTATCTTTCCTGAATAAGAAAATATAAGTTGACATATAAGAAAATATAAAGTGACAGAAAGACTGTTTCCTCCATCACTCACCACATAATGCTTTTTCCCTTTCTCTTCCTTCTTCTGGGGGAAAAAAAACACCAACAAACTAGAACATAGGCATTTTTGTATCATTTTAGAAATGTTCTTGATTACATTTTAAAGTTTGCATTTTATATTTGCCTACAGTAAATATTGTGGCTAAGGCTTATGTAGATGAAAATCAGCAGCTTCAATATAAAAACTTACTGTAATCTAAAATTTCTGCACCAAAAAACGCAAACCAGTGATAAAAACAGCGGTTCACAACCAGGTCAAGTTTTTTTTATTGATCATCTAGAATAGGAAAGAAATTTAAGTTAAGGAAATGTAAAGGTTAACACATAGTATTATATAGAAATGTAAAGTATAAATGTTATATATACTTAAAACATGTAGAACAACATAACATTGTATAATATAAAACTTGCATTTAGTAACTTGGAAAGTGCATCGGAAACTGATTGTGTTAAGGAAATAACACAGAACAGATCTGGAAATCATAGAAATACATTTTAAAATTCCCATAAGCAGATACATTAAAATAAATACATGCTCTTGTATGGCTGCTGAGAGGACATTAATCTTACATACCAAATAATGTCAATGAGAAATATGGAATGCTCAATGCTAATCAGAAATTTGAGTGGCACAGTGTTATTTCTAAGACATACTTGCAAGGAAGGAGATATAACTTCAGAAAATACTTGAGCAGTTTCAGAGTGCCTAAAAGAAGGCATCACATTGCAATACAATACCAGGGATACATGAGATTAGGCATAGGAGCAAATCTATAGTTAGTGTAAATCGTGATTGTTCCATTGCCTTTTCCACTGGCAGCTGGCACAGCTGCAGGACAGGCTCTGTTGGGAGTGCTCAGTCACCTCCAGGGGCACCTGGGGGAAACTCAGAAAGCAGAAACAGGAGTGCTCAGGGCACAGTGGGGCTGAATTAGACAGAAATTAAAAGAACTCAGTGCGTGCAGCTTGGCTGAGCGCAGGATTAAAGGGCAAGGGAAGGGGCTCTTGCTGTGGGTTGCGCATTATACTTTACAATACATGAAAATACACATATCAGCAATGACATGAATGTAAGAACAGGAAACTCAGACAATGTCAGACAAATATCCTTCCTGAAATTAAATTCTATAAGACTAAAATAGTTGCCAAGCAAAATCACAGAACTTGAAGACTCTTTAAACCAGGCTGGGCAAAACACTTAGACAATGCAGAGAAATAAGCTGCTTTACCAGGATCATAGGCTGGACTTTTTTGAAAGACCTTTTGTCACTTTACAGCAAGACTTCTACAGAAATAAAATTATAATATTAAGAATAATAGGTCTAAAAATAAAGATTTCCTTGTGAATGAGATTAATAATAATGCAAAGTAATTTTAAAATAAAAATTAAGAAAAAAAAAAGAATGTGAAAATATACACAGAATTTAAGTCACGAGTCAAAACCAGTTGCAAGTGGAAAAAGCGTAGCCTGGCTGTACCCTTTCTTCAATGCAATCTCTTTCTGGCCCAGAGAGCTTCATGGGCATGTCTAATGTTTGTATTGTTTGTGAAGTTCAGAAGAAGAGCAGCCCTATTGATATGAGGACAAAAAAGTATGAGAAGAGACCATAAAATCTGAATTTATAGACTATAAAAAAGCAGTCTGAAGAGATTTCAGTTTGGTATATAAAATCTTGAACAGTAACATTAATGTCAAATGTGCTTACCCTTTTTTTTCTGGGAGACAGATAAGAGGACAAGGGGCATAATTGCAAAGTAGAGAAAAACAAATTTGAAACAGATGTCGTGTGTCCCATTTTTCTTTGCACAGAGCCACAAGTGTATGCAGAATAGCTTATGAGTCAGAGGCTGAAGCTTAAACACTGGAGGATCATTCAAGAAACAATTAGGGCAAATAGTATCCCGAGGGGATTAGAGTATTAAAAGAAAATGAGCCTTAATAGACTGAATAGACTCCACTCAGGCCCTGAAATTTATTATGTTCATAAACCCCAAAACAAATATAGTAGCAGAAAGATAAAAGCTAAAGGTAGTGTACTCACTTAATAATATTTTCTCCTTTTTCTGTATTTGGGTATGACTCTGGTCTTCACTTTTGCTGTTGAATATTAAACACGCAATTAGATTAGGGATATTTCAAGACATTCAGAATCTGCTTCAGGCAAAATTAACAAGAGCATTGCCTCTGAAATTTGGTACAGCTGTTACTAATAAAAGAACTAGTACTTCAGGCTGAAACAGCTGGAGATGATAAGTGAAAATAGAATTAAGGCTCAGTAATGCAGTTTTGTACTCTGGAGGGAATTCTGGACAAAATCTGCGTGTGGCCTCAGATCTCATGGCCTTGTTCTGTACAGGACCCCAGTGACATGGCATCAGCAGCCCAACACTGGCCTCTTTGAGGACGGCCACACAAGTTCTGACAGATGGGAAGTTGATGTATTTGGCTGGAAGACCATCCACGTGTTCAGACATACATGAAGATGAAAGCCTGAATATTAAACTTTTTGCAAAAGCAGTCTACTCTTGCTGCCCACCCTTCCCCTTCCCACCTGGGAGACCATGATGTCTGTCCTCTTCCTATCAAAACAGTATCCCCCCTTTCTCACATGTTCTCTCTCAACTGTTTTTGTACATGTGGCCACTCTTCCCTGCACATTGCAGTGCACAAGCATTGACAAGCATAATGTCACAGAGCTTCAAAGTCTCTGTTTAGGTGGTCACTTTGCACCACAAACTCACAGCACTTTTCACTAAAGAATTTGAGAGTGGTGTGCAACAGAAATAAGGAACCCTACTACAGTGAAAAGTAATATTCTGTGTGCTACAGACCTTTCCTGGACTCTCAACAGGTACTCCACCTCCAGCTGCCTCAGAGGCAGAAAGGAGAACAAAGGAGCACACATTGCCCTGGGCTGTCTAATCTGATATCCCGCTTTAACAATGCTTCACCACCTGCTTTGGAGGAAAATACAAGACAAACATAGAATGACATACCCTTGAGAGGAAGTTTCTCTCTGACCCCAGGGTAATAGTGATTGCCTGTTCCTTGCTATTCCAAGAGAATTTTAGAATACTCTGCTATGCAAATATAGCTCATGACTAATGAATGAGGTACGCTGTGTCCCAGAGCTCAGCTTAGAGCTTTGCTCTGGAGCAAGGTACTAGGGAGCTTCCATAGAGACTTCAAAATCTGCATGAAAAAAAAGGGGTTGGAAGTGTGTGTAACAGAGTACCAGGCTGCTCTTGGAGTTGAAAAAAAATACAGTCATCCTCTCCAGGCCCTGTTAGTGCTGGGACAGCACAAACCCAGCTGGATATTTAGCAGAGGTGCCTGAGACAATACCAAGGACTGAAGACCCTAATCCACAGGAAATAAAACCTAAACCTAAATATTGATCAATTATTTTAATGTCTACATGACATGCAGCAGCAGAATCCTCCCTGCTCCGCAATTCCGAGCATATGCAGTGCAACCAGGCACCTTTCTCCCTCAGTTTGTTCCTTCAGTATTTATTCATTGATTCGCCCAGGGATGTGAAGACTTGCACCACGAAGAATCTGGCTTCTCCTCATTTCACACACAGTCATGCATTTCCAGCATTTCTCCTTGTGTTCATGTACAATAGAGTCCTGATGGTTTTAGTTTTTCTATTTGACTGGTTTCTGTCTTGGGATACTACTCCTTTTCCCTAGCAGCACAAAGGTTCTGAAAGAAAAACAAAGCCATAACCAGTCTCCCCCTGCCTTTCTTGCCCCTTTTCCTTATCCTCAGCCATGCACACTATTTCCAGTGCCCTACTCCTAAGCCTGAAAAAAGCATCTCTCTTTAAAGTTGCACTTTGTACATTACAGCCAACACCTCAAAATGACTGAACAGAGCCCAAGAGTTAGTGCTAGCTAAAGCACAGCAATTCCACATTTCCAGACTGACAGCTCTGTTTCTGCTTAGAGGAAAGCATTTGTCAACACTTCATTTCATAACCACACACACAGGTCACATAGCTTATAATAAACTAAAGATATTGCATAGCTTTCCTGCATGCAACAGAATTCTGTTGAGAATCAAGATGTCAGGAATAATTTATACTCTTCTCATTTTGTACCCCTGACTAGACATAAATAAATATCAGACATCCTGTACAGCCTTCTTCCTATTAAATACTGTTTATTAACATCTGTTAAAATTAATAGGTTTTTTGTCCTCTCACCATTAATCATTTTAAAATGTGCTGTGTTTGTTGTTAGTGCAGTATGGCAGGCAGCAGAGACCCTTCCCCTCTTGCTTTAATCTCCAGCAAATTACATTACAGTGGCATCCTTTGGGACTGAAGAGTTTTGGATACATCAGCATTTCCTTTTACCAATATCTATTTTCATCCTTAAAATTACACTTTGCAATGTCTTGGTACTCTGCATGAAATGTTAGGGCATGGATTTGATTTTGAAAAATTTAAATGTGTCCATTCTTGACTTACAGAGCAGGCATTTAAAAAAGAAAAAAAAAAAAGAAAGAAAGAAAGAAAAACCCACAGCCTATTGCAGTGTAAGATTTAAGTCCTGCTGAATTCTACATAAGTCTGTGCAATTATGTCTAGATGGAAGAATTATGGCCTGTGCTTCAAACAATATCACTAAAATCAACAGACTAATAGAAAATTCAATCATTAGGAATTCCAGAAGAAGTCAATATTAAGCTAACACTTGGAGTTTTTCAACTTAAACCCACCACAATGTGTATGTTCATCACAACTGAAGAACATATTCATATTCATGACTGCTCTCCAGGACCTTTCTTAGGTCACACAACAGCAGCAGTAGCTTGAGAGATCAGTGAGGATCTGTCCTCCAAGGCCAGCACACACACCAAAGCTGTGCTGAGTTTGTGGATGCCTTGCAAGAGTGAGCTTTTCTAAAACTAAAAATTAACGCTGTCTACAGGCAGCATTAAAACGTGTAAATATTTTGTAACATATTACTATGCAATTCCACGTACTTCTCGCACAAGGGGCCCTTGCAGAGCAGCAAACAGTGATCTGAGGTTACAGAGCAATATGGATACAATTCCATATTACTTAAGGAACAGTTTACGACTGAGTAATTAAAGGCCATATTGCGATTCATATGCTCCCCTGAGTGAAGCAAATGCTGTTGACATTGTTCATGTCTACAAACAGAAGGGAGATTGAGGAGATGCAGAAGGGGGGTTTTTTCAGTCTTGGAATATGCCCAGAAGCTATCATGTTTACTCTTGTGCTTTCAGAAGCTTTTAGAGACACGGTATTGCCTGCAGCACCAAACACGCAGCCACTTTGGATGATTTCTTCACTGCTCTTGAGTGAGGGAAAAAGGAAATACAGGATATAAACTCATGGTATGGCTGCTGGCCTGAAGAATCCTTCAGTTCCCTTCAGATTCTACAGAAACTGAGGATGCTTACTTTACATCACAGACTCAGGAGTTCTGGAAAAAACCCTCGAATTCTTGAGCATAGAATAGGGACCAATAAAGTTGACTAATTAAAAAAAAAAAAAACACGAACAAACACATTCTCATTATAATCCCAAACAGCTTCTTTCTGCAAGCTACACAGCCACCACGATCTAGGGGATCACAGCCACCTGCAGAGGTGCCTTGGCAAATACAGTAACAAACAAAGCTTCTGCTAGTGGCCCCAATATCACGTAAAGGGGTTTTTTTCTGATTCTGACTTTTTTTATATCTCATTCCCACTTTTCACTGATTTGACCCTGTTTTGACAGCAAACTAGGATTTCATTTAAGAAAAACTATCTAACACAAGCAAGGCCAGAGACAGAATGGATGTGCTCTGGATCAGGAACTAGGGTTCATCATTCCCCAACAGATTATAAAAAAATGGAACCTGGGAAATAAAAGGTGTCTGTATTTTCTCCACCAGCATATAAATCTATAGTAACCCAATTAACTTCACTATGATTATTTTTTCACGGATGCTGAGCAGATACTCCAGAGTCAAAAAACAGTGTGAAAATCTACCTCAGAGAGGTTTGAGAAGACTTTTGCTGAGAAGCCAAGAGTTTGTTAGCCAAGATCCTCAGACAAGCAGAAGAAAAACATTAACAAAAGGGGCATTTACAGTGCCAGTAATTAATTTTAAGGAAAGCCACAAGGGAAAAAAAATTGTGTCAGAGCTTGTTTTGTCCTTGTAAAGTTTAGCATTTAATACTGGTGTTCCCTCAGGGCCAAAAGCACCTCGTGTCAACTGCTGATGGAGGCAGGAGAAGAGGCAGGAGAGGAGGCAAGAGGTACCATAGGGTCACTCTAACCCTCCAAATGCCTCTTCTTTCATCCCCAGCTGGTGAGGGAAGACACTCATGCTGCTTTCAGGTGAAAAGGGAGCACGGAGTCTGTGTGTGGTCACGTGTCAGTCACTCTGCTCTTCTGTCAGACACAATCTGTTTCATCTTCCACCCACAGCTTTTGAAATGTTGGGCAATTCCAGCTGCATTTGACAGAAAGTATTAAGTCCTAGCTATTTGGGGAAAGGGAATTGCATCTCCCAAGTAATGTGACATCAGCTTACCAAGGCAGAAAAAGGGTGGCTTCAAACTCCAAGCATCTCAATGCCTCTGATCTCCTCCATCTGAGACAAGAGGCACCAAGAGGGAACTGGCAGGTCCCACAAATCTGAGGACACGCTGCCTTCCCACCACCGTGTCATCTGGGATTGTGATTAATAAGGCCCTACGAGGCAGATGCTTGTTTTCATTCTTAATGGAAAAATCCCAGCAGCAATCAGAGAACAAGGAACACACACTCATCTAATTATAGCAGGAAAATAAGGACTTTTTGTGCTGCTCTAAAGGAATCCATAACTCGCTGCCAGCATACCTGTCTCCAAAGTTCATTCTACTCCAAGGATATGTTTTCTATTCCATTATCATGGCACATCTAGAAAGGTTCATATCTTCACTAAATTCAGCTTAAAAAAATTAGGTCTGGATAGAGTAATTTTGCTGCAGTGTATTATTATCTTGAAAATTTGCCTTTGGGAGCAGAATACATAAATTAGAGGTACAGGCACAGACTATTATTGTCCATGTCCAGAAATCTCTATCATCTGGCAAGCAATGAAGTAAATAAATATAAAAGCAATTTTAAAAAATAAAATCATTTTTATGCAAATGATGAACTGCTGCAAATAAGATTTGCAGAATACGTTTCCTGTCTCATAGAATCAGGCCATTAGAACATGTCAACATAGGGAAGTTGATTGACATAATGACAGTGTAGTTTAACAGAATAATGTATTCTCTTTCTTTGCCTTAACTATTCTAGTTTAACTACTTCATGTGGATATGATTCCAGATTAAACTGACGGTATTAAACAATACCTTTATTAAAAATAAAAGACTATTAATCTATCAGTCATTTCATCAGCTGGAAAGGCTTTAAGAAATCACTAGCTTAAATAAAATGAAACACACTGCTTCCTCAGCTGAAAGCACAGAGGATTTGTCTCACATAATGCCACATTTACAACTGCTGCATGTGCAAGCAGCGGAGACAGGAAGAGCTGGGCTTTGAGCTCCACAGCGTATAACCACTGAGGACACAGCAAATGTCTAAAGTCTAGATTTCCTTTTAATACCAGTCAGTTTCTAAAAATTCAGCTTTTGTAGCAACACTTGAAAGTCTAATTTGAAAGAAAAAAATCACTGGGGATTCAAGGAACAGATAGCTGGTGTCCGTTGTAGCAAGATGAGTGTAATAGAAGTCAAATTTTTGCATACTCTAAGGGGACTCTGTGCCATTTACCTTCTGTGTCAAATATTTATCCAATATCTGTGTCTTTCGGTTTCCTGGGAAAGTGGTCCATGATAAGCAAGAACTAGTTACAGAGGAGCGTTAGCCAAACTGTTAGCAAACCTACAGAGAAATGCTAGGGCTGGACCTTACTGTGAAGAGGGTCTGGACATAACTCATGTTGGTTTAGGCATTTACCTGTAGTGGCTCTGTTAGGTATCTAGCACATCTGGACACCACCAGAACATGGAGATGATTCAGCTCCTGTAAGAGTTAAATTACTTTTTGAAAATAAGGTATCACAGTCCAATTCTGTGACTGTGTTTCAATTCATCCATTGAAAGTAGGGTGAAAGTAGGTTCTCATACCTACATTAAAACTTTGTTTTCCTTTATATCACCAAACTTACATGAGCAACACCCATACCTCTTACCCAGAAGTGTAACTCTGCTCATGTGAAAGTGGCTACACTCCTACCTGCCTAATGATGAAAGTGTCTCCCTAAGGAAATTTACCCACTTAAAGATGCAAATCAAAAATCCTACACTTCTGCAGGTAACTTGCATTTCCTTAGTGTAAATTACATCTAAACCACTTCAGGAAGTAGGTCACAGACTTCCATCTTATTTCATGCATTAAAAATATTTATGATTTGACTATAAAAGCAATTTTTCCAAAGTCACTTATTCAGAACATTGTTTTAGCATTCCTCTCTAAAGCATTCTGAAAAATGAAGGCTGTCTGCTGCTCTATTGCCTTTTTCCCCTCCCAAGAGCAGTAGTTTCCTGCCATGTATTTTTCTGTTCCAAACCTGACCATTAGACGGGACAGGAGCTTAATAATAACTAATTACTTATGTTATGCTCAATATTTCCATGCAGCAGAGTTCCAGTACTGAATGCAGTATATCCTCCATTGGTTTTGCTGCCTTCTGATCTCACAATGACCTTAAATTTGAAATAGCTATTCTTTACTGAGACATCCTCTAGAATACTGGGGGGAAGGATCAACTCTGTGTATACTGAATTATATGATTATATGTGCATACATACATGCATTTCTGTAAACCATGCATTTCTATATAATTTTACTATAATTTATGTAATCAAAAATCAAGTAGGGTAAAATGGTAGTAGGGTAAAATGGTAGTAGAGTAAAATGGTCAAAAGGTCTCTCTAAGAAACTGCAGCACAGGTCTAAGATCTTCTCTGAATTCCTGCTGAGGGCTGTCTTCATGGACACAAGTGTGCTGAGCTGAGGAATCAAAGGTGGCCAGACATCCTGCCATCTGTTCTTTTACACAGGAGGAGAAATAAGCACACCTTAACCCCATTAACTTGATAGGTCTTGTTCTGATGTTGTAACTAAGGAATTTTATGAAAGGCTTGAAAGACAGTACAAGAGAGAAACATTCAGTGAATATTTTGTGTAATTCCTGAAGGTCTCCATTAGCTTTCTGGAAAGTACTGTTGGCTTACTCATATTCAATGTTATAAAAATTTGACACAGGACTTATCTCCAGAGAATTATTTTCTTCACTTTTAATACACACTCTACTCCACCTGTTCTGTGTTTTCCATTCCCTCTTGCCTCAGATCCTTTCCTGTGCTCTTAGAAACCTGTGATGCTCCAATTCCTGCCTTGGTGCAAGGCATGTCTGATTCAAAGCCAGGATGAGGAATTCGGCATTTGATGCCAGGCATCTTCCTTCTGCATTCAGCTGGAAATCTTTGTCTCTTCTTCCAGTCACAGGATCAAAAATTGATTCCACTGGGGAAATCAATAGTCATGAGCGTGATAGCTTAAAAGTAATTTTATTTGCTCATATGTATTTTACAGGAGGAAACGTCAAATTTTATAGAACCATTCAATTTATGTCTCTCTCATGTCAGAAATAGGGAATGCAGTAATATTATCCTTCACTCCAGTGTGTTTCCTGTTTAATAAGCCTCTACTCTTTTCCTAATACTTTTTCAGACATCAGAGAGTCTGAAGTAGTTAGTGAGGTAGAAAACATAATGGTTTTCTGCATGGAGGATATCCTGCCTGCTCATTAACTCTACAGCAAAGTGTCTCAAAAAAGTCCTCCACTGCAGCTGCACTGCAGCTTGAGTTAGACTGGATATTAGGAAAAAATTCTTAATGGAAATTGCTGTGAAGCATTGAATCAGGCTACCAGAGAAGTGGATGAGTCCCCACCCCTGCACTTAGGGACATGGTTTAGTGGTGGACTTGGCAGTCCTGGTTTATCGGTTGGACTATATGATCTAAGAGGCCTTTTCCAACTTAAACAACTCTATGATTCTAAATACACCTCATTATGCAGTCTTGAGATTTGTATTAAAAGCAAAGGACTTAATCTGAGTCATTACACAATTACTTTCCTCCCAAGAGACACATTGGTATTGGATTCTGTTTGTTTGTATAGCAATACTGTGATAGCTGCCAAGTCGTTAAAATGCTATGGCCTCCAATCATAATTTTTAAGATCATTTTGTTTGCATTTCGTTGTCCCAAAGGTGATAGGCAATTTTACTAGAAGGTTACTTTGTTATTCTACTGCAAGGTTCTGGATGAACATCATATGGGATTAGAAATTCCTTTGTAGCCAACAGCAGCACTTGGAAGCATTGGCTTTATGCAAGGTTATGGCAGCATCCAAGCTTTGGCACTGATGCTGGCTGTCCCTCTGCACCCTCTTGTCACGTACTCCTCTTTGCAAAGTTTCATCAGACTTCATTCACTGACCATAAAAAAACAAAATGCTGAGCCATTCACTACCACCTCAGCTCAATAACCGATTTCTGGGGAGTAAATCCAAAAGGTCTGCAGCTTTGCATAGTGCTTTGAAACTGCTATTAGCATATAAAATTTAACTAAATAGCATACAGAAAATTTAAAATTAATATATAATTGTTTCTTTGTGCTTTATTGTTAAATCAGAGCTGAGAGATTAAAAAGCTAGTCTAAATCCACTGGTGTGCCTAGAATCACTGATTCCTGAGGCTTTTGTACAACCACCACTTTATATTCTGTCCATACTCTGGATGAATAAATGTGTTTAGTGTCCTAAACTAAGCTAGAATTCAGTTTGTATAGGCACACAATATTTTTTCTCATCTAAACTATTATTCATCTTAAAAAAATCAAGTCAGAATCCTGCTATACTCTGAAGTGAGAAAATTTGAGCTGAAAATCTCAGGAGAGAAGGTATTGTATTTTATACTTCTAGTTGTTTGGAAATAGTCCAAAAGCAGATATATAGGAAGGCAAATATAATGAGGAGAAGTCAGCCAAGTTCTTGAAAATGTTCAAAAATAATTGAACTTACTTTTGAGATGAAAGTTTTTATTTCATGTTCAGTATTAGTATGTTTTGAGATATTTTGACCTGAGACTCAGTATGCATAGGTGCTTCATCAACACACACTTAAAGCACTATCACATGGGCATACGTGTGATACTTTGAACTGATACTTATGGGTTTTTCTTCTCAAATCTGTACAAAGATGAAAAAGCTGAATGTATCTCAGATGCAATGTTTGACATTAAAGTATATATAAATCTTACACCGGCAGCTCTCTTAATTAATCCTAAAATGCAAATTAGAAATTGAGCAAGAAGGAATAGAAAATAATTCTTGGGATATAAGATTCTAAGTAACTTTAGTATGCTTTCATCTCACCATGGATACATAAATTCTTAATACATAGAAGCCCCTAATTTCTATTACAAACAGCAGATTCCTAGTCTGACCCATATTTTCATAGACAAATTAATGAAAAACTGTCAATTCAACTCAGAAAAGAAAACAAAATCGTGTAAATAGAAGTAAAACAATAATGACAATATTTACTTGAGATAAAATTTTGTGATCAATATTGCACCAAGGCACATTCCAATATTATTGTAAAAATAAAAAATAAAACTTCTATTTTCTAATTTAGCAGACTGTTTATGATCTTCAGTCTCACATGCTCAACAGAATCTAGATTTTACTATTCTGCTGCAAAACATTTCACCTAAAGTGCCTCCCTGTATCTTTCAGTTCTTTCATAACTAACAAATCCAGATTTAGATTTCCTATAATGCATCGTCCCCTGGTTCCTGATGAACTAGGTTTGACTGGGGAGTGTTTGTCACAGCAGTGACAATGTATTTACATTAAACCTTCCAGGCAGCGAAATGCCATTCCTGACAAAGAATCTAGGAGTTGACTCAATTATTATTAGACTCTAGTCATATCAGTAGAAAGCAACCTTTTCATCTTTTTTTGAGAGAAGTGTTTTATTTTGAAGGGGGTAATAAAAACATTTACTCTGAGATAAATAAGTCCAATATTTTAGATAGAGCCACTTAATGAAATTTTACTGAAAAGCAGAAAGGAACCATATCTTGGAGCAATTTCATCTAAAAGGACTTACATTAAATTTTAAAAAGCCTGGATCTAGAGGTCCTCCTTTAGTTCTCAATACAAAAAATCTTTAAAATTGCAGTGGAGATAAGCCTGTTTAAACACAGGTAAATAAAAATCCCAATCTGAATGGTTTGAGCCAAAAATCAAACAAAACAGACAAGATCATTAACAGGTGGATAACTTCATTGCTTTTAGCTAATTTTTTTTATTATTATTTATTTATACCAAGCAATCTTCTCTCTCTGTTTTGTCTGTCCTTTTTCTACAGGAAAAGCATGAATTTAATTTTAATCTACATGAATTTTACCCCAGAAAAGACCAAAGATTATTTCAATGTCAACCCCCCAGGAAAGGTAGATGCAGATCTGGGATGGAGTTGAGCACTGCATAGTTGAGCAACATATTGCCTAACAGTAACTTAGATGCTAAAATCCACAGACCTATATACAATCGATAAGTAGAGGGAGAAAAGCACCTCAGAATTAAATCTTTAAAAACTAAGTGTGAAGTAATCCATGTCAGGTAAGAGAGAAACACTTTCCTAAGGCACAGGTCCTCATGCCTCTATCTATGAGGCATCATCTCTGTAAGATAAACTTTAGTGAGGCTGCTGAATCAACTTCAGATTTACTTGGCAGCTACTCCTGTGAACGACAGCCCTGACCCTCCCCCACTTCCTCTTCTCCACTCCTTTCTTCCAATTCTGACAATTATACAGTCCCTCAGTGATCAACTGAAATCAGGAGAATACTCATTTTATTGCTAGGTTAGTTATCTGCCACATTCTGGGAAATTAATCAATGCTTTGACAAACTCCAGAACAAGCGCAAGGTACAGTTTGGAGGGTGCACATAGAGCAGGTGAGGGAAGGAGAAGCAGAATGATCCCTTTTATATCACCAAATTATTAGATCAGCTGCTTGGCTCATCATTTGCTGGGAGAAACTTTCCTTAGATCAAGATTCCCAAATCCAGAGAGTGGGGTGAAAATGGTTGTTTAACTGGTTGTATCACATATTTTTACTAATGACTTTGTGTGTTATTCAGACAGCTCTAGAATTAAGCAGCTGATTGGTGAGATCCTGAGGACTACGATTTTTGGACTTCAGTTCTTTAAGAACAAAACATAATCTCTGCAACTTTATTTCTATAATGATAATAACAGAAATTGTATTTAATCTAATTGACTTTCTGAAGCCTTTAGCCAGCCACCTCTCTAAAACCACAGTGTCTCAGTGAACTGGGATACAGCATCCCTCCAGACAGGTCTGCTGCAATCCCCTGTGAGCAGAGCACCTTGGTTCCAGCTCTGTGAGACTGATCCTGCAGACAGCACAGCACCGGTGACTCTTTCACCTAACCAAGGAAGAGTAATAAAATAGGCAATACCAATGGAAAGAGAAAGATATGAGGATCTAGAGAGAGAAGTATTGCAGATCTCCTTCTGATACATTTCTAAATGTGAAAGAGAGCCCTGTAAAGAAGGCAAGAATCATGTTAGGGTGATGATGCAGGAAGTATCAATACTAAGTTCTCCTAACATCCACAATTAATATTGAGTAATTTACTGGCTGAGAATAGAACAGAGTCGACTACAGAGAAAGGACAAGACAATCCAGTATGATCATGTGTTTCTCAGTCTATTGCTCTATAAAGAAAAAAGAGACTACCTGGAAGCATCATTTAGTCTTGGTATGAACACTTATTATTTACAAACTCTCAAAATAACTTTTATCTGATTCCAGTAACTCCCACTGGCCACCTGTTCTATTAGGAGTCCCTCCTCACCAGAATCTTCTCTTTTAGGGAAATCTAGTGTTGTTTCTTGTGTGGTGGTGAGCTGCTACAGGAATCTCAGTACCAATATACAGGATATATATTAAGCAAATGATGAAACAACCATTGAGAAAAGTGCCCTGAGGATCCCTATTTCAGGTCCAGAGCCTAACACCCAGGCATAATACAAGTTAACCCCAAATGAGGATATTATCTATTCCCAGCATTCTTAACCTGAGACATTTTTTTATTCCTGCATTCTCATAATCTTCATTAAAAATTGGAACACAATTTTGAAAAAAAAATGATAAAACTGCAGAGAAACACCCACCTGGATTCTAGGCCTGAGCAGCTGCATGAACCATCTGCTCATACCATATGTTTAGTGCTTGATTTAGGGTGAATTAGGAGGGCTTGGAGGTAGACTGAATAGCCATAGTGCAGTTAAGAAAATGCTTTCCTTCACATTTTCTTTATATCTCCTTTTCATTTTCCTGTGATGTCATTTTTTTCTTGTCTATTGGTAGCAATCAGTGCATATGAATGAAAGCTTTATCCATCCCAAACTGAAGTAGCTCAAACACTGACTATTCAACTCCTCTTTCAGACAATTGCTAAGTATGATTATTTTTGAGACAACCCATTTAGTCCAATGTTTTAGTGCCTTCCTTCAAACAGTGAAATATTAAAAAAAAATAAAAAGAAAAAAAAACCCACCCCTCAAAACTTAGAAGAATTTGTTGATTTGTTGAAATCAACTGCAGTGCACCTTGGCCTCAAGCCATGCCTAACTTTACCTGTTGTGAAACAGTCCCAAGCAAGTTTTCACAGAGCCACAGCTCTGCTATCACGTTCCAGAATGTAAGCTCATGTTCACCCAAGGGTTTGGAGGCCACATGTCAAACTTGGCTCAAAATTCACATGAATGCAGATCAAAAGCTTCAAAGACTCGAAAACACATTTTAAAAACAACTTTATGGATCCAATGGAATTTTAGTTTGCATGTGGAGATTTGTTTAAATCCCAAGGGATTCAGAAATACCAGAGTATGAACCTATGTGAGCAGAAGCCAAAAAATTGCCTGTTAGCTTTGGATTCTCTCTCACACCAAATATCAAACATGCTTTTTTATTTCCACCAGTTAGGATTGCAGCTTGTTAGCAACATCCTGACACCAAGAGATTTTCAAGGCCTGTAGCTGAAACTGCTGCATTTCTTATTCTGCCTGCAAATGAACAGCATATTATGAACACCACCAGAAAATATGTACTAAAAATTATGTTATTGGTACTAACAATCCAGCTACACAGCATCTAAAATCTAGTATCTACATTACATGCAGTATCTATAATACTTTTTTTAATTCATAGAACATTCATAAAATGCATGAAATTTTAAATCATTTTAATTCTTGCTTAATTACTTAATATAAACCCAAAGCAATTAAATTCAATACTATGAGGATAGACTAGACAGACTAAATAGTGTTTAGTAACCATGTCTTTCCAAGATGTTTTTAACAAGCTACAGCTGTGTCTTTTGGACAAAGAAATAGAAGATCTGAAAAATAAAGCCATTAGGTGCACAGTAGAGAAATTAAAGGGATGTGTATATGGGTGTCTAGTGAGAAAGTATTATGAAAAGTTATAGAATGTCAATGCCAAAAATCTTCCTGTTAGAAATTTTATCTGAAGTAGGTTTCAGCCACAAAGGGCTGTGTTCAGAGATAAGCGTGTATTAATTCTACTCATGCATGCAATTTTCTGTGGATGAGAGTGAATCCAGTACATAATATCTGTTACAAATCTCTTTAGTAAATCTTATATGATTTATTACTCTTTGTGGCATGATCTTTGGAAATCTCACAATAAACATTTTCCAAGATTTTCACCATTCTGAAAAGCAGAAATAGTGCAGTGCCAGCTAGTTTTGCTTGACTGTGATAACATTAAACATGAAAATTACTATATTTTCCAGTTCCTTTTAAACTAGACACAGAAGACTTAATACATGTGTTTATATATGAAGATTATGTAGAATATTATATATTGTATATATCATATAGATTATATGAAGATTATATATTCATTCGTTATAGAATTAATTATTCTATAACAAATGAAAGCTCTCTGCCCTAAAGTATAATTTTCATTGTTATCACCCTGCACTGACCGAAGTTACTTAAATTATTTTGTTCGTTCACAAAGACAGTTTAACTACACGGCATTGTGACTTCAAGAAATACAAAATTCAGGCAAAAATGTTCTGTTGGAGGGAAAAAAACTAAATTGAGTACTTTGCAGCAGCATTGTTCTATCATTTCATCTTAGTTGATTGGATAGTGGTTTAAATCAAAAGATCTCGAATAGATACCATCACACTTCACATATTCCTAAGTGGAGAGTGCTAGATCTGGATTACAAAAACTTCTGTTTCAACAGCACTACTTGGCCTGCATGCCAAAAAGGGATACTTTTCAACACTCTTTTGAAGCCACATCTCTCTGAAAATATTCATTTTCTTAGCCTGTACAGCTCAGTAATACCAAATGGACTCATTATCATCTGTTACCCAACCGTTACCTTGTCTGTTCCTTACATTGCACTGAAGTTTGCAATGAGCATAAAGAACACAAGCTTCCATCCCTCATCTCTGTTTTCTGATCCCAAAACTTCTTAAACATCCTCTCTCTGGATGCCTGCACAAGTATATAATGTCAAGACCAATGCACTTCTCATTATCACATTGGATTCAACAAGTTAAGTGTCTGCAGGTGATGACTGCTACTGTGCTGAACTGTTTCACAGCTCAGGACTTGGCACTGCTTTTGTCGCAGGGGCTCTCAGCAACCACTAATGGCTGATTGCCATGTTTAGAAAGCTCAGTTTGTTCTTTCATATGTTTGGGACTCCAGCCAAGATTTTGAAAGGTAAAATCCTAAAAAGAGTTAGGCAACCATTTCCATTTGCAAGGGCCCTAACAAATGCTTTAAAATGAAATAGATTTTGTTGGTTATTAGATGTCGACGTAGATATATCCACCTTACTTTTTAAGAACCTAAAGTTCCAAGTTCTGGCAAGCTTCAGGGCTTTCAGAAATGCCATATAGTCTTCCAGCCACAAGATTAGACACTGCAGGCTGTGTCATGCACAAGCCAAACACCATACTAGACACACCCACAATCCTGAACATAGAGGGTACATGTGTGCCCTTTCTCTGGCAAGAGTGCATTGGGGAAATACTTAAGAGCAGAGAGCCAGAGACATGCCTGCATAAGTGTCTGTGCCCAAACAGACAACTCCACATTCAGCTGACAGATGCCCAGTTTGACTTTGTAACCCAGAGTTTATGGCATTTAGCCTGGACTAGCACACCTGTGTGAGTGGTCAGAGCTCCCACTGCTATAGTTTAACAACAAACTATGTAATATAAAATGTAGGAACAACTCAGGAGAGAGAGAGAGACGAGTCAGGAAAATCCCAGGAGTGAGCCCCAGGACTGAATCATGCTTCTTCTCATGCACACCATCTTTCTCTAAGACAGTACGAATGCAAACTAGATGTGTTCATGGCCATTGCCCAGCCCTGAGGTCATGCGGCATAAAATAACACATCTACACCTCTAACCTTTTCAACTTCCAATGTGAGATGGTCACATGCAAACTGACAGCTGGAAAAGGTCCCAGTGGATCTACACTTACTCCCAAATTAAGAGAACTGTTCAGGGAAACAGGAGGTCAATGCCACACAGTTGCCCATTTAGGGTATTTTAGAGTATATGCTGACTTTCCAACAGCTGGCAGCATTTCCTGGAGCTGTTTAATCCACTCACACGAAATATGCTGCTTGATTCCTTTCTGCCAGCAGCATAGTTTCCACACTATGTTTCTATAGTATAAAACTATAGTTTTCATGCAAGAGGGTGACCCTGTGCCTCTGTCACCCATAGCCTGGTCATTGTAGACCTGTCAGCAGGGAGATTTGTGGGTCAAAGCCACCCTGGATGCAGAGGAGACAGACCTGGACTCTCCAAAGTGCCCTAGTCCCAAGGCTGTTGGGCAAAGCCAAAGTGCCTTCATCCAGCCTGGTTTGAACAGGGTGGTGTGGCCTGTGCTGTACCAGGCACTAGACTAGATGGCTCCAGAGGTCCCTTCCAGCCTAGATTACTACTCTGTAATGCAATGATACAGCTACATTTTCTCACAGTTAATAACCTATAAGTGAATGTTGTGTGTGCTTAGTTGGGAGTCCTTTATCAACCTCTCCAATCAAAGGTACTGCTTCTCTCTCACACACACACATCAGAAATCCTCCTTCACAAGGGCACTTGGAAAATAACCTAGAATGAATTCCTGGAATGAAGCAACCAGCCACAACCTGTGTCATGGGGCAAATGCAGATGCACAGGGCTGGGGTCAAAAGAAAATATCTATACTCCCATGAACTCAGGTCACTGAAGAGGTTTTTCTGAGGGTACTTCATATAAAACTGAATTCAATATCATTTCCTATAGATCAAAATTTCTGGAACACTTTATAAAACCAGGTTTTGTTAAGCCTTGGGAAGAGAAGGTTGAAAGAGAAATCTAGTGGCAGTCATTTACAACATGAAAGAGTGTTATAAAGAACACACATAGAATTCCACTGTGGTGCACAGCTAGAGAAGAGGCAATGGTTAGAAGCTGTAACAAGGGAAATTCTGATTACACATAGGAAAATATTCTTTAACACAGGAATGGCTAAGCCTCTGGAATAGGATGATCAGACAGGCTGTGGAACTGCCATTCCTAGAAGTTTTCAAACCTCTACTGGATTGGCCTTGAGCATCCTGATCTGGATTTAAAGTTAGCTCTGCTTTGGGAGATGATTGAACTTCAAATCCATGAGGGCATTCTTACAACACAAATCATCCCGTTATTCTATGGTATTTGCTATACAGGCACTGAAAAAAAAGGTCATTAAGTCTTGGCTACATTTGGACAACACAATTGTGTTGCAGAAGTCCACTTCATTATCATCCATATGCTGCATTTTCTGGACTTTTTTACATTAATCCAAATTCTTCTAACAATTAAATCTTACCACCAAATTAAAATCAAGAAGGTAAATTAGCTTCTCCTTACAAGAGGATTTAACATTCATTATTTATTGCCCAATATAAAAAGCAGTACTTGTGTTTCAAAACCAGAATTCATTAGAGACAGAAAATACAGACACTCAGGTTTAAGAAAAACATACACAATCAGATTTATTCTTGTCAGATCAAGCTACCATTTAATAAAGAGTTACTTAATAGCCTTTTTTCTGGTATTATCTGCAATTTAATCAAGTAAATTACCATTCTGGGGAAATCTGTATATTCAAGTTGAATGATGGAAACATGGTCAGAGCAACATCTCAATTAATGAAACAACTTGGAATAATTTAACATGAAATTGGACATCAGTTTCACATTCAAGACTATGAACAAGAAATCTGTAGACTGGCTAGTGTTGTAAAGCTGTGGCTCAGCAACTTATGAACTTGTTTCTCATGCCATCTCAGACTTCTTTAGCTCGGTCAATAAATTTTTATGTCATGTAATTTTTCACTTAACTTTTTTTTTCCAGTTTGCTCGCATTTGTTACTGTTTTCTCATATTTTACGAAATATTTATTTTGTCTCTTCATTTTCTAGACAGATTGTTTAACATTTTGATTTCTGCCTTTCTGCTTTTCATTCCATATGCACTTCATTTGTCATACTTACCTAGCACGTCCCTCTTTTTTCTGCTGAGGAAACTATCTACTACAAGTAGGAAAGTATAAAAAATGAAACAGCTCTTCTAATTAGTTGGACAGAAACGTTCTCATTTTCCTGAGAAAGCAAAACCTTAAGGATTACTTCTCCAAGAATAATATGTTTCTTCTCGACAAGAGACAGCTAAATGCTTTTACATACCAGACACGTTACAACAACGTAGGAATAGTTTCCATAGGATTCAGTGTTATCAAAATCTGATAACATTCAGTAAGGCATCTATATTACTTTTTTCCTGAACATTTCATTTTGAAATGTGGTGGAGGGATTAAAAGAATGTGTTGTTTAGGGGAGAGGGAATGCATAGAATTTTTACTTTTAGACCCATCTAAAATGTAGTCAGGTTTTGCCATATTTTCCCCTACCAAAGTTTTGACATTAATATTCTGCTTATCACAGATATTCTCCATTGCACTGATTCAGAGACTGTGTATGGCCATTAATTTGTAGACTGCATCACACACACTTTGAAAGTAGACGACAATTAAATACTCGTTGGCTCATTAAATTGTTGCAGTCAACAGTGTCTGTCAAGCTTTATGAAGCTAATATGAGCATCTCAAATGATGCCACAGTTAAGGGAATATTCTACATAAAAATACTCACATCTACTACTCTTTGGAAATCACTTATTATGTTGCGGTCTACAGGCTGAGTTTGTTTTGCAGACCCTGTGAGAAATCAGTGTTATTGATTCTAAGGTTAATGGCCCATGGGTATAAACAACCAAAGCTTTACACTTTGCTTCCCAAATGTTTAAATGCCAATTTTACACAAATAGCTATGTTTCTGAAAAAAAATCTCTTCGAGAAAATATCTTTTCAACTGCAGTATTTTTTAAAAGGCTGACCACCACTCTGGACAATCAACCCTGGTATCATAGCTACATGTTCAGCCTTACCTAAAACATAACAAGTATTCCCACTACTTGGCTTGATTAAAGTCATCGTTTGTGCAAGATAACACTGAAGTATGTAACAGGATGGGAATTCAAAATAGAAGTAAAATGCGTGAGGTAGAGTGGGACTTCTGCCCCCGAGTGTAAATGTATTCAATGCAAACGTACAGCATTCCATTCGCTTCTTTTTCAAGTCAGTGTGAAACAATATTTGGATTGAAATTCATTGCAAGGGAAGACCCTAAGAAATCTAAATCAGATCAGCTAAAAAATACCCCAGAAATGTTCATTGCTCTCCAATGACCACTTGAAACAAACACACATTTCTACTGTAGACATTTACACTTAGAAAAGAGTGATTCCACTTGGAACATTCAAACACTTACTATAATGCAAGTTTAACACTTGTTTCCCCTATCCTGCTTTAAACACTCCACTTTTTACTGGCAAAATTTTGGCTGACAATGACTAAATTAGTCAGTGATAGGAATATTTCTGAAAGCTCTTATCCATAGATGAATTTATGGTTTTAGAAACAGAGAACAAAAATAGGAGAAAGGCTTCTGTCTTCTGTCTTCTAAACTAAATTAAAACCTGCAGATTCTTTAAAAATTCTAGGGGCCCAAAGTGAAGATATAAACTACCTCATTTACAAATTTATTCCAGGAAGCAGGGAAACAAAGCTTGCTGTGAGTTTGGTAATATATATAGCCGCATCTTCTCAACCTGCAGTCTGACTGATGATTTTCCTTTTGGTTAAATTTTTTACAAGGTAAGAAGAATAGTTGCTCCACTTTCACTTCTATATGTTTCAATCACCATAGCTACTATAATCAGCTAAGAGATTCCTGTTGTACTATAAACGGTAAAAAATTATACATGTGCTAGAGATGCATTATTCAAAATAATATTACACAACTACATTATTCAAGTATGACTACGGCTCAGTTTGTATGAAATATTATTTCTGCCAACACTGGAAAATGTATTTACAATAATTTCAGACAGATTTGTCATAAAAATACATGCAAATATATCCTTAGCTGTTTAAATATCAAGTGGTTTATGACCGTAGAGGTATATTATAGAGAAATGAACCAAAAAGACTGATCAAAGCACAGAGCAGTTGATATGAATCACTCCAGACCACTCCAGGAGAAAAACTCATGAATGCTTTAAAAAGAAAGACAAGAACATAATTATGAGATTATTAACATTTTCATTAATTGGGAGAGATGCGCTGAATTAATTATACAAATGATGTGCATTCTACACAAATTTTTCATCTAAACAATTGTGACTCTCCAGGGTGGTGCCTGGCTCACTATAAACAAAGAATAAAGATCAGAGAGAGAGACACTCTTTTCCTCTCTTTTGATTGTGCAAATCACAAATATTTGGGAAAAAAATAAGTAAACAAAAAAATGTGAAAAATTATTCTTTTGTGGCTTGGATAATAAATCTGTGATACACATCCCAGATAATCTCTTTTCCACATCAGCATTTTTGGAAAAAATATGAAATTCAGATGAAGGTTGCAATTTTTTTAGGGTTCCTTTTGTATGTCAGCGACACACTGTTCAACAGTACAAGGTTATTTGGTAAAAATCAGCAGTTACCCACAGTAAGTCCCATTGCATCCATTTGGGTTTTTGACTACGTGAAAAATGTACACTTCAGCTATTTTATACTTAGAGTCAGGATTATCTGTACATATTTCTTGGAATACAGAGGCCAGTAGAAAGCAACATATGAAACAATACTAGAAACACAGAGCATGGAATTTTATGATGGGGATCTGGATTGCATCACTGGCCATAACTATCCCTTGTAAAACTCATAAGCCTTTTAACTCGTGGGTGTGAAAGCCTTTTACCACACTGAGTCAATGATTCCTGCTCAGAAGCTCCCTCTTGACTACTTACCATCCATCCTTCCACCCTCCATTGCATCTAATATTTATAAAAAGATAAATTCCCCAAATATGCAAGGATGATAACAAGACAGCATGAAGAACCAGGAAGGCCATTCATATCCAGGTAACATTAGAACTGAACAGGACTGCCCTACAAATGTTACTATATGTCAGGTAATTGTGTCCCTGCAAGAAAACCTAAGACAGAGAAAACTTAGCCCTTATCCATCTTTTGCACATACATAGAATGTGGAAATCTGCTCCCTCTCATTACAGTCTCTTAGGAGTAGTGGTCTCTATAGAGAATCTCATTACACAAAGACTGTGCAACATTTATGGACAAGGAAAATAAACAGAGTCCTTTCCTTTTGGAAGAATCTTTGAAGAATCAGACTGGTGCCAGCTTTATTCAGCTAGGACCCTTCATCTGAAATATTCATTTTCACTTTGGATTTTTAGAAAAAATATATAACAGCAAAATCATTTGCATTCCAACCTATTTCAGAAAGCACTGCATTGCAGAAAACAAGGCTCTTCCAAAATGCTGATAGCCCAAGCCAACTTTCCAAGATGATACTGTATTCCAAAGCCTGATATAATTAACCAAGAAGGTCAACAAGACTGTTAGGCAGCAGTCCAATCCTTTCCTCACAATCTGCCTTGTCCCACCCATTTGGGCTGGGATGGCAGGAGAAAACTTTGCTTACAGCTCCAATGTGTACATGCCGACTCACGAGGGGAAACGTGCATGGTTTAAATCAGCTTTGTGCTCCTCTGATACCAGGCCATCTGTGTGCCAGCTGTCCTCTGGTGAAGAACAGAGCATACTGAATGTTTGCTGCAGGCCTTTTCACACATTTCTGTGCCTTGTCAGCAAACTTGTTCTAACGTGAGAGATTTGGCCGCTCACTTCCCTCTGTTCTCTTTCTTTCTTACCCATGGATATTCCCACACAAAGATCCTAACAGTCTGAAGAGAGCATTTCAGGGAAGTTACAAAAGAGATACCAGAATTTTTAACTGATTGCACTGTATGCTACTTCTTATCACTGTGTGCTACTCGTTATCACTGTGTCTAATTATCTTGCATTCTGTATCCATGTCTAAGGTATCCAGGTGACTTTGTGCACTATTCAATGTTTTTTCTGTTTCCATTGTCAAAATGCTCTTAAGAGTATCCTCCTATGCTGGTTTTTTTTTGTGTTGCTTTTTTTTTTTTTTTCAAACTTACCATGTTTTCTTTTCTCTTGTTGGAGTGGATTTGCAATAAAAAGAACTGCTGGTGCTTAGAGATTGAGAGCATCATTCTCATCATGTTAGAGAGAAGACCATTATGTGGCAACATAATGAGAACAGTAGGATGCTTAATTCACCTATTCTGTTCTAAAATTTAATTTAATAGCTATAATTTTTTTCAGCAGAGAAAATTTGGATTCAGGTCCTTGTAGACCTTGTCTTTGTTTCTTTGTCATGACAGTTAGGACAGTTAAAAAATCATACTGAAAAAGACCCTTTAAAATAAACAAGTTTTGCTGCACTGATAGTTCGGAGGAGTGAACCAGGGCACTAAACAGTCACCAGGAGTCCAGCAATCACTATGGGAACTGGAGTATGTGGTAGCCTAAGCCATATTGTGCACCAGCAGGAAGAGCATTATACAGTAATCCCAACTGGAGCTGACAAATGGCTCGCTGTGACGAATGTGCTCATTCACTATTTGCTGTGGATAGCTCTTTGCTTGAAAAGAAGGGCTGTTTCTTGAGGAGCTGGAGGTGAGAAAAGGCAATTTTAAACACTGACATTTCCTGGTTGTCCCAGCTTAGCAAGGAGGCCAGCAAGATGCTATGCACTTTGATGAATGGGAGCTTCAGAGGACAAGAAACAAGGTCACAGGTAGATTTCCAGTGTCTTCTCTCCCCATTTTAGTTCACTTTAGTTAAAGCAGCCACTGCTCAGTCAAAAGATGATTGCTTAGAGACTTGCTTTCTTTTCAAAGTAACTTTTCAGCTGCCTCATTACTGAGCATGAAAATAGCTGAAGGTTGACAGCATTTGTGGATTATAAATTCATTGCAATTCATCTGGTCTGTAAACAAACCAATGCACTTTCTGGGATAGGACATCCCTGTAAAAGAATTTCAAAGCTGTTACCAGGCTCCAGCCTGGGGCACAGCCTCCAACTGCCAGAACCCTCCACCCAGGAGAAGATCATTTAAGCCATTATTTAACATTTAACGATGTTAAATTTAACAAAGCGGTTTAAAAATGCATGAGAGAGGTTCAGCATCATGAACGTAAAGGTTTTTCTACAACCCTGCCTGTAAGGAGGACACATGCACTGCACAAAAATTAAAAAACATAGACCCCACACGTTTATACTCGGAAGCAAATTTTTTTCAGAAAAAATCTCCAGGGAAGGTGACCGGTCCTTGTCACAAGTCAAATCCATGGGTCTGCCTCCAGGTTACACACAGCTTTGGCATGCCTGTGATTTCAGGTCAGGAAAATGCCACAGAAGAACAAAACAGCACTTTGATAAGGACCGATGCACACAGTGACGCTGTGTCAGCCACTTCAAATCAGTGAAGCCATGAAAAGAAGGCAGAGGCACTAGAGACAGAGGCTTTTTCCTTTTATTAAGAAATGCCCTGTCTCAAAAAAAATTGTTCCAAAGGGACTCCTAGAAAAATGTTCTGTGAAGCAGAGAAACACTGGACAAGACATAAGAAACATCAGGAGAAAAAATTATTTGAAATTTTACTGTAAGTCAGTTTAGCTCTAGCACCAGAAAAGCTTTTCTCTGCCTTTTGATACCTTTCTGGCTTCCATGCCAGCAGTCTAACCCTGCCATTACCAAACATCACTCATGCAGTTCATGCTGGGGTCATTCACAAGTGTCTTGCTGCCACCAGCACTAGCAGCAGACTACTAAACATGTAGAGCCAGACTCACCACTGGATGCCAGCTGCTTTGTACCACTCCAGTGATGCAAAGCAGCTGTAAACCAGGTTTAACAGGTCTGTTAAACAAGCTTTATTATTGCTTTGTGTTGCTGACACAGGGCAAAGCTGCCAGAGAAGCCCAAGAAATCTGATTATCTGCTTTCTTTTTGCAAAAACAAGTGGAAGTGTTAATCCTTTGACTTTGAATCCTGTCAAAATATTTAATAAAGTCCACTGGGAGGATTATATATATTGACAGCTTTAAACTTAGTTCACTAACTCTTCTCTAGATAGACCATTCCTGTCAGTGTTCCTCAAATGACTGGATTTGTCCTTCTTGTGAGTGGCATTGAACTTTTTGCAATAATATGCATTCATATATCAGAAACTTAAAAATTAACATCTCTCCTAATTGATCACAAAAATTTTTGCTTTTATGATGACATAGAAAACACAAAATCTTCCAGGCTTCTTCCATCATAATATGTGGTCTTTTCAAGCAAGACCATGGTACATAAAATTATCAATGGGTACATCGATAATATTGCATACATGGAATATGCATATAGTTGCACACTAAGCCCAAAGCAAGAAGACATTGTGATAATGCAATTTAATTGTTTTTATTACTGACCAAGAAGCAAATGTTCAGACCTCTTATCACAGTCATGATGAAGTAAACTCCTGCTCTATGAAGGTATAAATAGTACAAAGATAATGGACCTGAGGCATCAAGGGCAGATGGCTGTGGCAACAGCCATACTGGTTTTGGTTTGCTGTCAGTCACAGAAAACTGGCTTAGCTGTAGCGCAGTGGGACACCTTGGCTCAATCAGATGTTCAACTTTCTGAACTCTAGACAAAGGTTTGAAAGAGTCCTCTCTGCAAAGCATCCTGTTAAAATGGATGAGCTTCAGATTTAAATATTGAAAGGTGTATATCATCATTTTATCTATATAGTCTTACAAGCCTCTGCTACATAAATTCTTGTCAGGTCCCACAAGAGAGCAAAATCTCCTCCTTTCATTGCAAAATTGTATTTGCATAATTATGAACACTCTCCTTCACCCCTTTCATGTTTTAGCCATTCATTTTCAGCTTGACAGAAAATTTACTTGATAAAGCTATAAGGCAATTTTTGTGGAAGAATTAATAGTCTACAATACACCTGTTAAATATGCTGTTATCAAAAGAAAAGAAGACTTTGTCCTTCTGAAATCAAAATTACATAATAATTCAATGTCACTCTGAACAATAATGACAAAACTGTTCCACAAAGCCCCAATCTAGCAAGCAATTAAAATATATATCTTTATAAATTACTTATAACATCTACATACAGAACATTAGAACCTCCCATTTCAAGATTAAAGCCAGCCACTCCTAAAACCCTAGGAACCTGACACTAAAATTTAAATTATGAGAGGCACAACCTTTTCTGTACTGCCTCTCTCATCTATGACTGGAATAAGAATTTGCACTAGCCTCTTAGAATGACATTTTCTTATGTAGAGACTAAAATGCCTCAAAATACATTTCAAAATAACCCAGAAAACATCTAAGAAAATAAGTTCATGTTGCAAAAAACCCTTATTATTCCTTTCCAATTTCTGTTCTCCTCCACTTTGTCTTTTGAATATAGGAAGATCCGCATTCATGGAAGATACTTGAGAATCTAACCTCTGCCTGTGTGTCCAACTTGCACTGAAACCAATTGGAAATCAATGGGAAACAGGTAGCTTGTCTCATTTCTGGATGTGGACTGATGTTTGAGAAAGAGCAGAACATTCAGACACAGAACACTGAGAGAACAGACCAGTGAACAAGGATGGAGAAGCTGGTGAGGAGCAGCCTTAGGTGGCACAACTAAGGGTGAATGCAGTTGGTGCTGACCACACCAAACAGCACAGCTGTCCAGCACAGTGAGGGAAAACAGCAAAAGTTCTGGTCATCTTCCCTGTCATTAGCCATTCAGATTCCCATAATTGTAGTTGATTCTTTTCTTCCTTCTCCTGTCTCCAATAAAGTTCTGTCTCTTAGAGGCAGTTACTCAATATCTCACTCATTGTGCTTCAAAAGGATTCTGAATGGAACTTGAGCTAGTATGTTTTAAAAGTTTTGTATAACAGAGTTTGGCCTTTGCTGCTGTCAAAAGAAGGGTTGTACCGGGCGTAAGAGGCAGGAGAAATACTGAAAGGAGCTATACAAAGAATTCTGTAGTTTTGCTTAATTTTGCAATTCTGTTTAAACTCTGTGATTTCATAAATATAGGTTTAACATTTTTGCTTAGCTGTTTAAGTACTACTCTGCAACAGGAAACAGCTTGAGGACAAAAACAAGGGGCCGGGAAGGTAGGGGAAAACCACATATCTGTGGTCCAGTTACAGGGACCAATATCCCCCCAGAACACTAAATCAAGGAAGAGCAGGAGGAACTGCTTAGATAAGAGGGAGCTAAGGCAGTGCCTACCTAAAGAGGAACACCAGAGCCTCATAATAAGGGCCACATCAGTCAGCATACATGAACTGCACACGCGATGAAAGCCACAACATAGAAACAACATGGAACAGCCCCCAAAGGGGGCTGTGGTTCTGGACAATGGACAATACATGTGGATGATACAGAGTGGCCAGGACTTGGAGGGGGAATTCAGGAAGTCTCATGATGTAAAGGATATATAAACTCACAAGAAAACTGTTGAGGTAGACATATCAACGAGGGACATCCCTGTACAGCCTCAGCACTGTAATGAAGGAATGCTTTCTTAACAGTATCATGCTGTTAAGTCAATTTCTTTGAATCAATACTCAGGCAAGATACTTTAACACCCAGAAGCACATGAAGTAAAGCAATTTAGGGAAGCATTTTGTACTTGATCGTAGCATTGGGAAAATGGCATTAAAGGATGCATGTAACCCCAGGAGGTACAGACCAAGTTTAGGGCTAAGAGGGTTCAACTTCGATGCTCAAGCATAGGCATTTAGTGCCATGTGAGGTGCTCTAGAATATGTCAGATATCCCTGGCAGATATGAAAATGCCTGTGCTATACTTGTGTCCTTTCAATTTCACTGTTGAGGGTATCAGCTCCCTAGAAACACTTAATGAGACCCTTATTAAAAATCCTTCTTATCCTAAAAAAAAGCTATTCATTATTTGTATATTTACTGATTGTAAAGGAACTCCAGTGGGAATGGTTCAGGTGTAGCTGTCCATGTTGTAGATATTTAGCATTAGCTTATATGAATTCCATCTCTGATACCTAACAAACTGTGAGCAAAAAATGTTTTCAAAAAACAGGATAGCTGCTACTTTTTCTGTTGCATATGAATTACCTGGCATCTGAATTCTCTCTGCAGTATTCTTTCAATTAGGACATCATAGGGCCTTTCTTTTCAGCTTGGCTGTATACTTTCTTTAAAATTATGTTTCTTTAGAGCACATCTTTTGTTTCATGGGATGGATATTTGTCAACAAACTTACCCAGAAGATTTGGAAAGCTGTGCAAAACATGCAGTGCGTAACTACAACCCTTCTTTCCCTAGGAAGCCACTAAAGATATTTTAATTTAAAAGTCTGAAATAATAACACATATTAGAAAACCAGTAAAATAGAAGTTATCATTTTATGCCAGCCTCCAAAAATACAAACAATGCCTCCTCTTTAACAAGCTGTCTTTTACATCATTTATTTTAAAGGAAATGAAGAATTAAGCAGTGAACTGAAGCAGAGCCCATTCTTCTCTACACTCCAGAAGAAGAGTTGACAACACCAATAATTCATATAAAATGCGCCGTACTACACTGACATCTGCAAGGAGTTCATCATTCTTTGATGTTGTTTTCTTTTATAAAGATTCTTTCTTTTCCTCAGACTAACTACCTCCCCTTCCACTCAATGTTAAATGAATATCTGGCAGCACAGAGTACCCTAAAGCATTTTACCCTGAAACTGAAGACAAGCTAGAAGATGCAAAAACTGGAGAACCTGAATTTTTCTCCTCAGCTGGCAGCTGCTTTTTCTTACTTTCAGCTCATCTTTGTGAAACATTACCAAGACAAAAGCACTAATGTCAATCTTTCACTGACCAGTACATGAATATAATTCTCCTCAGTATTTCAGAAGTAATATCTGGATCCCATGCAGCAGACCCAGAGGAAATCTGTGCCAGGCAGAAGTTTAATTATCAAGCAGGATATTAAAATCCTGATATCTATGTTGTCAACATTTCAATAACAAGTATGGTTCCAAGAATCATTGCTGCTTGGAATGTATCTTTAATCACTTCTAATGTAATAATATCTCTTCAGCAAGGCCTGTTAATATTGGTTAAGTCAGCAGCCATATTAATCAGCAGTACAGATGGATAATTTCTGCCTGAGAACAGCAGCTGAACTGATTATAAGTTCTTGCGAAGTTTATGCAGGAGAACTACCTGCATTATGAATTCTATGCTTAAATTTCCTCTGGTTCTACAACCAAAAAAGGAATTAAAATCTCTAGCAGAACTTCTGAATATGCTGCACCTCGGGAATCCTGTGGCAAGCCACCACCTTGCACACTGGCTTGCACACAGAAGGGTTTCTGCAATTTAATTCAACATAATGCACAGTGGCATCCCAAGAAACCAATAACAAAGTGATGGATCAGCTGCCCCAAACTGCCCCAGGCTGCTCTGTGCTCAGTCACACTCAACGAGATTCTTAGGATTAAGATCACACCTCTCTCCTGCAAACACACCAAAGGCAGCCTTCCTGGCCTGCTTCATTTAATGGAGAACAAGTTAATGCTCATTACACTCCAGGGTGCCATTTTCTCACCCTAAGGAAGCCTTTCAGAATAGGTCAGAAAAACCTCATCCCACCACTCTGCTCTTAACATTGACTGTAAAGAGTGCCTTACAGAGATCAATTCAGCTGAAGCTAACATTTGCATGGCTGATTCTTAGGACAGACTTTATGTATTTATGGCTATAGGTAAGAAAGAGGATTTAAGAGAAACTTGTGCCCCACTGCACTGCAGCTGGAGGTCAGGTGGGAGACCCCAGTGTATGTGAGCTGGATATAAGCACCTGAAACAAGTACTTAACTAAAGCAGAATGAATCTTATTTCTTCTTTCTTTTTGTGAAAGGACAGAGACCAAAGTCTCCATGTCCAAATAACCTCTCTGTTTTGCTGCAATTCATGGAATAGAATCATAGAATCATTTAAGTTGTAAAAAGACCTTTAAGATCCTCAAGTACAGCCATTAACCCAGTGCTGCCAAGCTCACCACTAAACCATTTCCCTAAGTGTCCCATCTACACATCTTTTAAATAACCCCAGGGATGATGATTCAACCACTTCCCCAGACAGCCTGTTCCAATACTGGGTAACACTTTTGGTGAAGAAATTTTTACTAGTAGTTAAATGCTAATTAGTATTATCCAATACTAATATTGGATAATATCCAATCTGCCATGAGCAGCCACTTTCTCCAGGAGATGCCGTGGGAAACAGTGTCAATGGTTTTACTAAAGTCCAGTTAGACACATCCACAGCCTCTCCCTCATCCACCAGGCAGGTCACCTTGTCACAGGAGACCTTGTCAGGCCAGTCAAGCAGGACCTGGCTTTCACAAACCAGTGCTGGCTGGGCCTCATGCCCTGGTTGTACTGCCATGTGATGGCACTTAAAATGATCTGCTCCATGAGCTTCCCTGGCACCAAGATCACACTGACAGGCCTGAAGTTCCCTAAATCATCCTTCCAGCCCTTCTTGCAGATGGGCAACACATTTTTTAGCCTCCTGTTGATTGGAACCTTCCTGGTTAGCGAGGGCTGCTGGCAGATGGTGGAAAGGGTCTCGGTGATCTCTTCCACCAACTCTCTCAGAACCCTTGGGTGGGATCCCATCCAGCCCCATGGACTCACATGTAATAGAAACAATGGAGTAGTAACAGCACTCCTTCCCTGAATCTCAGGGAATGCCCCATACAAATTGTGCATGCAGGACCTAGATGTTTACTTCACCTGTCCCTGCTCTCACAAGGACTTATGGGATGATGGTGCAAGGTGTCAGAACTGCTGCTTCCAGCGCTTTTGAAATGGTTGCTGTTTGCATTTTTGGTCAAGCACAGGTACCATTCCACATGTATGCACACGCTATGCAGCAAACCAGTTAAAGTGACATTTTCAAAGCTATCTGACTGAAATTTTTTCTGTGAGGGAAAATAAGGGTATGTTTTCACTACAGATGATAATAGTGTACTGCAGGACTGGGCAAGACAAAGCAAGAAAACCAGCACAATTAGGAGAGACACCTATACCTAGGAGACTAGTAAAGTGCTTTGAATTCAACAGAAGCTTGAAGCCATTGTCTGGGACACAGGTAAGTTGCTTTTCTACCAGGAGCCCCTTTGAAAAACATTACCTCTCCCTTCCAGCTGGCACATTTAATTTTCAGTTTAAGAATCTGACCCAAAAGGTCAAGATCTCTGAGGTCCAAGGGAGATTCCTGAAATAGCTGTAACTGAGTTAATTCAGATACTAGAAACATTTTAAACACAACACATAATTATGTGGAGTTAATCTAAAAAAAAGTATTCATTTAATAAAATTATTATATTAAGATAATAAAATCCTTATTATAGACCTTTTAAGATATAAGACCCTTATAATAAATGGATACATTTACTCACATAACTTTTGTCTTTCCATTCATTTATAGAATGCTCTATTAGTCAGATGTCCTTATTAAAGCAAGATGAGAATGTAGAGTTGCACAGCACCTTACAGGTGAAGATTAGCTGGTTAATCAAAAAGTTACTACCTCTGTCTGACACTGATTGTCCATCAAGTACTCTACTTTGTTATCAGCTCCATCTCCTTTTCACTAAAGGGCAGAGGATAAAGAAGTCACAATGCCTATCAATGATTTCAGAAGTACGCTTTGATCTTGTCAATAAAAATACATATTAAATACCACTCCATACACCATACAAGGCAACAAACAAAAATTCACTATATAGATTTAGGTACTTAAATGTCCTAGATTAATTTTTTACTAACATGCTTACTTTGGTTCATGATCTAGATACAATTCATTCTATGTCTGTTTTGTTTTACATTGAGCTCTCAGTTAGCAGTCCAGGGAGCAGCTCTTAGAAAAATATTTAAATAGAGCACTTACAGTTCCACTGAAGATAGTCTGCTTTTAAAAAAAAATCTATATTTCATCTCTCTATTAACAGGGAACTTTGCATGCCTCCTAGTTTATTGGCCATATATGCAGAACAAATATCAACAATGAAGTAAATGTTACTATATTTCCCTCAGCTTTAATCTCAATTCTGCAACTTCTTGTTGCATGGCCTTGTGCAGTCATTTGCCTTTTGTTTTATTTTGCTCATCGTAAAAGAAGATCACTGCAGTCTGCCCATCTACCTCATAAAGATGTTGCATTGACTGATTGATAACTACAAAGCATAAACAATATATAAAAATGCTATGTGTTATTATTATACCTGACCATCACACAGTACTCCTTAAATTATCCAATTGCCTGAAAGTAAATTCATTATTATTATTTTATCATGTTTAAGCTAGCGTGGCAGTTATGACACTTTCAAAAGCCATCTTCATTTACTATCAAACAAGGACACAATGAGGCAGGAGCTATGGAAACAGCTGTCAAGAAAAGGTCTCTTCTTCTGTTCTCAGAATATTAATAGTTCAGCCATAAGCTGAAAGTGCTGAGTAGCAGAATAAATAAATTAGCACAGAATTTGGAGCTTATTCTTTTCTAAGAATACATTAATACATCTCTCTACATTAGATTATACCTATTTCTGAAGTGCTTGGAATTTAGGTAAATTCTGTTTTCCTTGAGTGAGTGGCAGCATGAAGTCTCAGAATGTTGTGCTACTGCCTATCCTTGTTTACCCTGCTGACTCTATTACCTATTCCTGTCTCTAAAAATGCATTTCTATTATAATAGTTCCAAGATCTCACTAAAGCATGCTGCCCTTCTAGAGCTACTGAAAATTACTTTGACTTCACAAAATTTATATTCAGGACAGTATTTCCCCCCTCCTTCCCACAACACCTCCCAAAGGCCACATTCTGCTGCAGAAGGGTTTAGAGGTATTTGTGATTCATATACTATGCCTCATGTCAGCCTTCCACACTGCACAGGGTTCAAGGCTGAGATTTTAGAGTGGTCTGCAAAGTTTCCGCTGCCCCTTATAATTGTTCAAATATCCAGCTGCTGCCTGAGCTCCAAAGCCAGCAAAGTGTTATGTTGTACAAACTTCACTCAATACAACCAAAACTGCTTCTACTGCTAGTGGGACAAGGGGTACTCACTTTGGCCAGATTCCCCTCCTATACATAAAGTGAATATCAAAGTGATGAATTGGAGGAAAATGATGAATTAGAGGAAAACAACATATTTTGAGTTTGCAAAGGCTGATCATTCTTTTTTTCATCATTTGAAAAATCCTGGCTGACAGAATTAAGTCTTCAAAGCTCATTCAATTTATTTTTATTATTTTTTTTTACTATCGGCTTCTCACCAAAGCTGTAAAATAAAAGAAGGAATCAGTAGTGTGGGTCCAATTAAGTCATGTTTACAAATAATTTCTCATTATTTCCTTAGAAATAATGATGATTTATGGTCATTCTGGGATGCACAGTAAGTTTGGAGCTTTATATTTCAGACATAAAATCTACTATGGACTCCTGGTGCTTTTATTAAATTGTAGTCTCTCTGAGAGAGAGAACCTCACTTAGGCCTCTCAAGGGACTTTGCATATGTCAATTTAATTTTAAAATCCTTTAAATATATTTAAATGTATGCATTTCCAAGCTCTTGTGGCCATAGTACATCTTAACTGGAAAAAAAATCATACATAAAAGATTCATGAGGCACTTAGTCGCTGGGATGACAGAGGAGAGACAGAGAACCACCCAAAGCTTTAAAAAGTCCTGCCCTCCTGTATCTCAGGACACAAGATAGACAAAGCCTAAATTACTCCATACACTGGGAATGTCAGGTTTAAAATTAAGACAGCGAGCCTTCATCATCACCACAGACATTTAAGGTATGTGGCCATTTGCTGAGCAGAAGGGGGAGGGAAGCACCTCACAGCATTGCTGTGATGGGAAAGTTGGGACTTCTCCCACACTGAGTGCCCAAGCACGCACAATGGGCAAAGCACCAACGAATTCATACAGCTAATTCACAGCTGAACAACTGCTCAGTGGGATGCTCTGATACACTAGGATGGTATGAAATTAGGAAATGTTGTTACTTCATGCAACCTTGAATAGAAAGAAGCTTCCTGACACAGAAAAGACATAAGCAAACGCTGTAATAGGACTAATAGTGGATTTACAGGAGTGAAAAGACCTATTGAATATACACACACAAAAGCATAATTTAATGTGTAAAGTGTCTGTCTCTTGATGAATAGGTTGGAAATTCAATAGTAAAAAAAATGCAAATGGCCATAAGATTTTTAAAGGGATAAAGTCTGAAAATAGTCTGGTTTTCATTCTAATAGAGTTACCATGATAGTTTTCCCGTAAAGTCAAAGCTCCTTTATTGCTAATTGGGTTTGCCTGAAGAAAGCTTAGGCATTCAAACACTGTTTCCTTTCCTTTTATAATGTCTTGCTTTATAAAGTAGTCATTCTCATTCATGATCTCTTCTTTAATGGAGAAATTATATTTAGATTCCTGTGGGGGAAAAATAAAATACTGAAGGTAACAACTCTATTATTGCTAATCAGTTTGTGCCCACAGGTTAGGAACAAGGAAGGGAGGGAATTGTCATCAGAGAGAGAGAAAACTCCCTACTTGTTTTTCAATGCCTATAGCCAGAGCTGGCTCTGTAATTTGCATTGTCATATCTGCATGGGAAATCATGACACATGCAACCCAACATTTACAATTTTCTTGTGTTCTTATGTCTGCTGGCCCAAGCAGGAGAGGTGTAAGTGCTTGTTTCTAAATACAGACCTTGAAATCAATGAACACTAACATGACATATTAATTATTTTTAAATGTATCTCTAATGTTATCCCATTACTATTTTAGGGATTGCATAAAACAACATACAGATATTTATTTTTATTTGCAGATAAATATCTGCATCTTGTTTCATGCAATCCCTAAAATACTACAGAACATTTTTCTGCTGCAAGGCTAGCTGGCTAAACATACCTTATGCACATTTACCCAGCAAATCATGCCTTTTTTATCTTAAGAGTCTTAGGAAACTTCCTTGAAACAGCAGGCTGCTTGGCTTATAGAGTAAGAACAAGCTCAAAGAAGCCAGAAGAATTTAAATTCTAATGGTTATGTTTCTACTTTCATACAAAATTTGACTTTAAAATTCTTGCTGATACCATAATATGTGAATCAGCAGCTATGCCTTGTCTCAAATCCCATCTACATTGGATAAATGTACCATGACAGCAACATGACAATCTGCAGTGATAAACCACGCCAGAGCTTCCTATATGCCTATATTTGATGAAATTAAACCGGTGTTAGCAAGGTAGGATGTCTAGCTTTTACTACTGTTTCTATTACAGTTCTTTACCAACAGTGAAACGTCATTGCTCTTAATCGTAAATACGTCATTGCTCTTAATTGTAAATACCCTAAGAGATAAGATAAAACATTTTACAAAAAAAAAAAAAAAAGAAAGAAAAACAAAAAATACAAAAAAAACCCCTAGCTTTTTAATTTTTTTTAAAAAGGTGTGCTATATTCTGGGAAACAGCAGTGAAAACAGTGTTATAGTCTCATTGAAGAAAGACTCCCTACCCAGAAATTTATCTGCTACTAATAAGTTCTGATAGGATTTTTTTCTTTCCTGGCTAACCTCTACTACTGAGTATCAGCTTGCATTCATCAGCTGTGCAAGAACCCCAGAAGGAGAATTGATGAACGTTAAAAATAACTTATCTTGTTTCAGGGTTACCTGTGTTCATGCTTTGGATTTGCTGGATTTGGTTCACTGTATGGCTGTACAGACACCTCTGCCAGTGTAACAGTAAGGAGGGTATAGGGCAGAACAAACGGGCTGGTTCCTTTTCAGGTAAAACAGTAGCTCCATTTCAGGTAAACAATGCACAAAACTGCAGTTATCTCTGCTTTCCACTTTGTCCTACAAATCCAAAATTAAATTCTAAACAGCAAAATGCCAGTTAGCTCTTAATTTATCTGTTAAAATTGTGAGATAGATGTATGTATACACACACACATATATATATATAGGAATACATAAGCTGAGAGCTTCTAAATAGCAACTAAAGCAGCATCTTTACCATAAGACTTAAGAGTAAAAATGTCAAGTCCCAACCTCTACTAGTTTATACAAAACTAAGCAACTTGTCTGACTTGTATAGAAACTCTCAGTTGGAACAAGAACCTAAGGAAAGAAAAAGGGTCAAAATTTCACCCCATAAAGTTCCTCCAGGAGACAATCATGTAATAACCACTTCAGTTTTATAAGGGAGCTAGAAGATATTAGTCACTGGGAAATTTGTTTTGCATCCATGACATGTACTGCCAAGAGAAGCTACTCAGTCAACGTACACCATCAATAAATTATGATCTTTCTTCCAGTTTTCAGTATTTTTTCAAGGAGGGACTTAGAATAAATCACTTCTAAGACATATTAAGACACTCCTGATTTAAGGTATCCAAGCATATTCTGGCATTGCCTTTTACTTTTTGGCATTACTTTAGATTTCATTTTGGACAGCATAGATCACCTTCTTTGTTACACGTAGGACAGAAATTATGGATTCGTGAACCTCAATATATATGATGGGGTGTTTTTTTCCGCCAATTGTAGATGTTGTATTTGACATTGATGCATAGCGCTACTAGTAAGGTCTTGGTCCGAATGCAGAGATGTAAACCTATGATTCATTTCAGCAAAATTAAGCACTGAACATTTGGAATCAATAACTGAAAGAAATATCTACAGGCCATAATATGGTTTTCAGTTCTGGGCCTGAAAATTAGTCACCACCTCTGATAGTTGTTTGGCAGTGTTCTGGTTTTTGGCCAGGACAGAGTTAATTTTTTGGCAGTAGCTGTGACGGGCCGGAGCTTGGAGCCTTTTGGGCATGTCTGAGTTGTTATTCCATACTGGGAGAAAGGCACTCTACTTTCAGAGAAGGTGGGAGTGGTTTGCAGTAAGGAAAAAGCTGTTGGCATGGTCAGTCCATTCACCATTGCTCATTGTCTCAGGGTTGCATCAGGTCAGGTCAGTCAGTGAGCATTTTTTGCATATAAAACACCCTTTTTTCATATACTTCTGGTATTAATATTGTTGCTGATACTGTTTTGGTTTGTATCTCATTGCTGTTTCCTGTAAATAGTTTTTATCTAAACCCATCCTTTTAACCTTTTTTTGTGCCTCCAATTCTCAACCCCATCCTGAAGCAGGAGGGGGGAGGGGATGAGCGGCATCTGGTTTGGGAGAGTCTCGGGAAGAGGGGGTGGCGATGGGGAGAACTAAATTGCAGACTGCTATTCCTAAACCACAACCGACAGCGATGATGTTTTCAGTCAGGAAGGCAAGAGGTGAACTACGAGCTCTGTCGTGAAACTTCAAAACACTTGTCACATCCTCACGGAATTCTGCCACACGGAGTTACAGAATGAGTTCCCTTAAATTATTTGACAGGTGATGTTTGAAGATCTGGCAAAAAATGGAAAAAAACATCACAAGCACTTCTCATCTGCGCAAGACAGATACATGTTCTGTTGTCCTGTTTTCTTTCTTTCTACCTGTCACTTCTCTCAGAGCTTTAAGCTGGGGCCGACTGAGCAGATCATTTGTCTGTTCAGGGAAGAGCTTTTCAAAACACAGATACAAAAAAACACAGGAGAAATAGTCACTAAAATCTTCAGGAAATAAATGTCCAAGTTTTCACTGAAGAATCCAGTATTGTTTTGTCCAGTTGTTTTCCTATATTCCTCATTTCCTAGTCATTGCATATACCAACTTCTCATAGATTAACTTCTAACACCATCAGAGATAAGTATTTAAGCAAAAGTCAAAAAATTCTCTATGAATTGTCACTTAAAAAAATATGCCAACAAGCCATCTTTGGAAGCAGCAGCAATTCCAGTGTAATAAGGACCTCAACAACCCCACTCCGTACCCAAAAAAAATGGTTTGTGCCACAACCTGGACCTTACCTAGCATTCTATAATTGTATACAAACAAAATCAGTGTCCTCTCCACTGAAAATAATAAATTATTATGGAAACAGAAAAGAATTAGAATTCTGAAAAAGGAAGTAATGACACCAACACAAACTCAGTCAGGACACAAGGAACAATACTCCTCCTGTTCTAAAATGTACTTTAAGGGCATGTGCAAAATTTCAATTACTTAGTTTTATTCATGGCAAAGTATTGCTTTGTGTAAGGGCCTTTGAACAAACCAGCCACAGAAGGTGGTCCTTTACTGAGTCACCATTCATAGCTCCTAGAGCATGGACAGGGAGTGGAGAAATATTCTTAATTTGAGGAATGACAACATGTCTGTAAAACTGTCTGGTTTAAAAGCTTAACCCAGGCTTTCTGGGACAAAACTTGGGATTTTTTTCTTGAGAGGATAAACAGCTATTATATATAGACCATCTTCTGTTCATTAGCTAATGCCCAGCTGTGAGATGTGCTGAACTTCAGCATTAAACAGTCATTAGTGGAACATAATTTAGTGTTTTACAAACACTCAGTAAATACAGTAATGTTTATCAGAAATCTTCCACTAAAACTCAGGAAATAATATTTTTCCATGATATCTGAGGACTGAGGTCAGAAATAACTTGTACAATATGCCAAGACAAAGATGAGCAACCTGGCTGAAACTAGCTGTCTTGTCAAATGTAGGTTAATAAACACCAACAACAAAAATTTGGGAAAGAAAACTAAGTAGGGTTGAAAGATGAAGCAGGGAAATTAATTCAGTGACAGACACTTCCCCTTCACAGGCCATAAATCAAATCTTCATCAAAGTACTTGGCTGTCATCTTGAGCATAATGTGTAAATATTGTATAAAGTTTAAAATTATTTTTGTAATGTTAAGACTTTTCCTGTGGAATTGGATCCTGTTTCAAAGAAATGTTACCTGGCTTACACAGCAGGTAACTGGCATTTAAAAGATTATGACTTGCTAAATAGCTTTATTTAGGTGCCCAGTCTTCTTGCTTTCAGTAATGTATTTTTCTAATTTTAATCAAAGTGTCTCTATAACATCTTAGCCATGACCAAACTATAAACAAAATAAAAAATCTGGAATTAAACTTAAGCTCTCACATCTTCTGCTCTGTTCTTATATTCACAAAACACAGTAGAAGAATCCAGCAGCTCTACTGTCAGAATTAATTAGGTAAACCATTGTCTGTAGAGGGGAAAAAAAAATATAAGCTGAAAGCAACTTTGGAACTCTTACTAGTAAAATTATGTAGAAATAAATAGTTATTAAGCTGGAAAAAAAGAATGTACAGAAAAAATTTTTAAAAAATGCATTCCAGCAATATTCAGGTTAAGGAGCTAGAGACATAACTACGGCATTTAATGAACCACAAGCAATTACTTTTGAAAATTCAAGGCTGGGGAGATTCCTTGTATATAACCACAGCACCTACATTCAAAGCTTGGAAAAGATCATTCATGGCCACTAACCGCTTAGTGACCACTCCAAAATAAAGCAGAGGAGACTGCATGATGCCACACAGAAAGCATGGAGAAGGAGGCCTTAATGGACAGCTTCCCAGGGCCTGGAGCCAGTCTTGGGTTCTACTGAGAGAGGTGACACCACAAAGCCACATCTAGACTTCCACATTGGCCTGGGTTTGAATACACTTTCATCCCAAATGCTCTATCATCATGGAGCTACGAGCAGCAGATTTCCTACGGAGGCCCAAGAGGAGCAAAAGTCAAGTGCTGGTAGTGTCTGATGGAGGAGATGCTGCCCAGGCTCTTCTCTCCATGAGAGTCATGGACCTCAGCTGGCCCTGCATGGCTGAATCACTTCTTAGAGCAAGGGAGAATTGTCCTCCTTTCACTGCTTCTGCTGAAGCTTTTTTAATCCTTGCACACATTTTAGACAATGAGAGAAACAAAGAGAAAATGGAGTAAATTCAGAGAATAACTGAAATAATTTGCAACTGACATACAAAGAAATTTTTAAGAAAATAATGCATTTGGCAACTGTGGAAGAGAGATTCAAGCTATGTTCATGCGGAAAGCATCTATATAAAGGCAAAGGAACTGCTTTACCATGTTTGTAATACAGATCAGTAGATAAAATGAAGAAATCAAATATTTAGGGAATGTCAGTCAGGGATTACTCTGACAGTCAGATGTCAACAGTTTAGAAAGAAACATCCTCAATTTTGACCAGGAGCAATCCAACTGAGGCAAGAAATGTGCCTGGAAACATGAAAGACAGCAGGGAAGCATCAGCTACTCACCCTTGCATTGTCTGCAGCTGAACCGAGCCCCCACTGCTCTGAGGCAAGTGTAAATCATCTGCTGGCACAATGGTATTGCAACAATAAAACAGTCAGATTTTAAGCAGTCTTGAGTGTTTTTTTCTTCCACAGTAAAATAAAGTCTCACAGATGAACACTGAATTGCTAATTCCTGCTGTATATATGTATATGTGTAAATTGCTTATTCTCTTGTATTAATTCCATTCCTTTCAACTCAGCCACAGTGAAGTTCTCCTGAAACACCAATTCATGCAAAGCTATGTCTTGTATATTGAAAAATTTCAGATGTCTCTAAATAAAATAGAAGACCATTTTGAAGTTGTCACTGCTTGAGCAACAAAGCCTATGTTAAGTCCAAGTCCAGACAGCAACAGAAATTAATTTTAATGGAATTGCATGAAATAAGTTTACTGCTTTTATCTCTAGCACTTGAGAGGTTTTTAATGTAAAAAAAGTATAAAAAATATCACTTTGCTGTGGATGAAATGTGAAACAGATCAGGTAATGAAGATGCAGAGTATGTCACAGCAAGGAGAGGTTTGGGGAGGAAAATGCTGTCATTGCATGAGTAGTTGTCTCTACAGAAGATAAATTTATTTTAAGAGCATAACGAAACCTCTGCTGCTGTGGCATCTCTACTGCAGCTCTTGTCTGACTGTGCCTCCTGCACTGGCTTTCTTCTTGCAGTCATATATAGCATTTTGTACACACATTTAACTCTATGAACTCCTAAGACTCCACCATATGTACCACCACTGTAATCACTGTTCAGGGAGCACATCCATATTTTGAAGTACCAGGACACCTTTAAGCATGACAACAATATGGTCCCAGGATGTTTAAATTTCAAGTGCTGAATTATGATAATTGAATGGCTCATCTCATCTGATCCAGTAAAAAGTATTAGTGAAATATATTTTTATTCCCTAGTTGTCTCTGCTACTGATGCATACCAGAAATCAAATTTTGCAAACCATTTATTTTCTTAAACCCTTTTGATTTTATGTAGAAATGTGAGTTTTCATTCTAATTTAATATACAGCACAATTTTTCTTACAACATAATTGACAGGCCATTTATGCCCATAATAAGACGGTTACCATTTGATGTCCTGCAGCTAATTGCAATCATTCATAAACAGTTTCAGACTGTGAAGAGTTTTCAGTGGTGCACACCTGCCCCCTTGTGCCAGTTTTACATGACTGCCTTTTCCCTTGCGAATGAACTCCACCTCACCCAGCCCTGAAAGGCTTTATTAAAACTTCACATGGAGGTATTTTGCTCCTCATCTTCTTTTACCATTTATGACAAAGAAAAAGAAAAGAGATATTGTTGTACATCTCCACCTCCTGGATATTTTTTCTTAAAAATGTAGAGAGATTTAGAAAAATGGGAATCTTTTCACAGTTATCAATCATATGTGTGTCAGGAGGATTGCAACAAATTACTGTGGCCAGTGGCAGTTTCTGAATGTCTGCACTGCATCATGCCAAGAGACCTTTGCTCCCATCTCAGCAGAAAACTGCCCAGATAAAAGAAGAAACAAGAGAAGCTTATTCTGCCCTGCAACAAGAAAGAAAGAAAACTATGAAGGCTGAACTACCACAGTTGAAAAATGGTTGGCCAAGGGATGCATTAAATGCTTTTGAGTGTAATTTGATTTGAAGAAAAAAGCTAAATTCCAGGAATGTTTCTTCTGTTCCTCCAGGTTTTGTTGCTGACTGGAGAGTATGGAAATATTCATCACAAGTGCTCCCACATGCACCTAGGAGAAATGGTGCTTGAACATCCACTTCCCTTTCCTATGGGTCATGTGCAGGAGCAAGTGGCAGGACTCAGCCCCCAGGGAACACAATCCATCTCAACCCACTGGGGTTCCTCTGGCTCAGCAGCTCCTTCTGCCTCCCCTGGCTCTGTGTTCCCTCCTGGCACACCAGCCACACTGCCTCCACTGCTGCACTCCTACCTCCAGGTCCCTGTGTCCCTCCTGCCACAGCTGCTGCTCTGATGTTTGAGATAAAAATATGCAAAATATGCAAAAATGTAGAAAGAGCAACTTACTAATAACATACTAAAAAAAAAAAAAAAGAGGGCTTAGAAATCTGTGGGTATTGAGCCCGTGCTGAATGTCAGGGCTGAGCTGCAATTTTTGCAGAAGGTGCCCTCGAGGTGTGACTTGCTCTGAGAAGGTTTGCACTCAGCACCTGTTGACACAGCAGAGGTGAGGAACCACCAGCTCATCAGCAGCAAAATATCACTTCCTCAGAGTTTTGTGAGGAGCATGCAAACTCTTATCAAAGGTGGGAAAAAATTAGGATTTGGCCCTCACTTTTTCCAGGTGTGTGAGTTATGCTTGAGGATTTCCTATCTGTTCAAGGCCAACATGAGCATTCTCCCACCCATTCCACACAACATGATTTAAAAATGACCTGTGACATGTGTTTAGCCACACGGGATGTACTGAGTGCTATATATCACATCTTCAAATTTTCTTGACAGCAGGTAGAAAATGCGGAAACCAAAACAAGGTCTTAAATATCTGCAAGCTGAAGCACCTCACCTAGGATGGCACAGGTATTCATCCATCCCCACTCATGTTTAACAGCCCTGAACACTTTGCTGAGAGGATGTATCTCAGATCCTATTATAAAAAATCGAGAAGAGATGATGTTCAGAGTTGACTGATGTAGTCATCCAGCCAATCCAATCCTCATCCAGGATTTGTTTGCTCTTCTCACCATCAAAGGAGTTTTGACTAAGTATCTTTTCCAATAATTCAGAGCTGATATCCATTTCACCGATGATATCCCATTTCAAACAGCTTAATTAAATATTCCTTAAACTAAAGAGACAGATAAAAAGTCAATGTAGCTCTAGCCTAGTTGTTGGATACTTGGTTTAAGGATAAACAGAATTTTATGATCCCTAATTCAGTAAGCATTTCACTATTTATATTCAATTCATTAAAGAATAATGACTGGTTTCATAGAGCACACTGGAGTGTTAAAATATTGAGTGAAATTTCCAACATCACTCTGTAATCAGATTCAGATTTCAGATGTAATTTGAAAAACCCACTCGTCTCTCATCTCCCTGGTTCTGAATCTAAATATAAAATCTGCCTCTTCAACCTTGTTTTTGCCTCAGCTGAACACACAGCATGATACAGACAAGAAATATGGCAGATTAAGAAATCTTAGTCTGGACTAAAAAACAAGATTCCTTTATTCTGATATAATCCATGGTTTCACCCTGTTGCTTTCTGAAGCTATATAAAGCTGCTCTATCCTGTACAGACCCCTTCACTGCATATTTGTACAGAATTTAAATGAAGAAAAGCTTTTTAAATACACTAAAACACAGACTAAGTAATCTTATTCCACCTACCTTATTTAGCTGTGTAGTTCTGATCCAACTATAAATTCCCTATGATGAGGATCAGGGTTAAAGCTGTTAAAATATATGGTCACTAGAAGAGCAGTATTTAGAAAAGGAAAACTTTTTGGGGCACAAGAGTGTGTGTGCTTCATGGATCAACTTGTAGGAGAAATTAGTTGTATTGTGGGCAGTGCCCACGCCCCTGTTTTGAATCATTTTGTGCCAGTTCAGGTTCCAGTTCTAGCCTTCTTGTAGCCTTCTTCTATGTCCTGTTCATATTCTTGATCTCTGAGAAAGTGCTGGGAAAAAGAAGAAAGGCTTAAAGTAAGAAAACATACACCTGCATAATGGCAGAAAGCCTCAAATTAGAGGATCTGATGTATCCTTCTGTCTTAGCCATCATACCATAAGAAGCTGAAATAGAAAGAATACCAACAAGAACATAAGCAGCAAGTCAAGAGAGCATCTAAAATGAATTTGTCCAAAAGCAGCTACAGCTGTGTTGACTTTATAGCATCTGGAAAATAAAGCAAGTTGCAAAGTTATAATTTTACTAATCTCACAGAGTGCTGGTGTTGCAGTGATTGCCACTATTTTCAAAGGAGTGAGAAGCTTAGGAAGCTCTCACAGGAGTCTTTGCTTGATGCTTGCTCTAACATCAAGATTGTAGCTCTTGCCATTGTAGCACATGTCCTCCCTCTCATAATAATCAAAGCTGTGCAACACAGCATCATGGCCAATGGCATTTGGACAGGGAGTATGTTATTTGTGTAATATGTTTTTTGAGGGTGGAATAAAGAGTCTTGGAACAAAGGGTATTTCACAGATGTTACTTAGCATAGCAATGAAAAATCGTAGCAAGAGAAAGTTACTTGAAGTACTCCAATGTTTGTGGTCTTTCCCCATCTCACGAAGGTAACTGCTACAGGGAATCCAATGTTCTACATAGAGCATACCAACTGTTTTAATTTGATTTTAGGGGCCAAAAGAACACATGAAGGAGCGAAGGAAAAATTTTGGTAACTAAGATTTGAAAGCAAAACTGTAAAATATTCTGTTCCAAGACCTTACAACACCCTTGAATCTATTCTTCCACTGAATATTAATTTCTCTAAGAGCATGCTAGTCATGCTGTGAGGAGGAGAACTTTCCCACTATTTTTAATAAAGTTAGAAGAAGAAAAAATGCTGGTTAGAAATGAAAACACACTGAACATTAATTCAAATGCCTAGTTCCACCTTGCACATGATTTAGCAAAACTTTCTGATTAACTTTCTTTATTTCCATATTGATCAATGAATTGTTTAAGCTGCACAGCTAACTAGTTAACTATGAATAACTGTCACCTAATTCTTGTATTTATTTTGAACTGCTGGAGTAGAAAAGAAAAAAACGGTTTCTTGAATATCTGGGTTGCTCAGATAAATACACAAACTCATTTCTCAGTTGAACCACTGAACCACTCAGTTGAAAACTTGATCTGCCACTTTTCCCATTTAACTTGAGGTATCCACACTGTGTAATAGCTGCAGTCAAGGTCTGCCTAAACAGTCCCTTAGAGCATAATTCATCTAACACATTTTAGATGCATGATTCCTGATGTCAGTACAAGCCACAAAACTGGAGGATGTCGATGTCATCTTGAGTCAGAGAAGCACTAAGTCAGAAAAAGTGTTTATTTTATAATGACATATTTATTTATAGAAAGGCTGGGGTTCGGTACTGATAATCAACTATTACAGAGAGCCTATCTGATGAAGACAGAGCAAGCAGTGCTAGGAACTGAAAGGTTCTGGTGAGCAAGATAGTGCCTACCCAACACAGCCTCCACAGTGAGCAATGGACTGCATTGACATGGTGTGAGCCCTTCACTCTAACACCAACAGAGAGAAAATGACTTCTGAATCAAGAGTTCAACCCAAAATCAGGGATAGCATAATAAAGACGCTAATCCTCTGAAGAAAAGAATGAAGAAAAACTGATTTAGGTATTGCTGAGACAGCAAAAAATGTAATTTCCCTGTTTTCTGAAGTCAGCAGCTCATTTCAGAAGCAGCCACAAGTACAGGCAAGGAAAGCCAGGGAAAGCACAGTGGAGTCTTCACAGAGAACTGTTCATCGCTGAACCAACAGAAATGTAACACCACTTGGGGTAAATGGGCACCTGGCAATATTCTTTGAGCTCTGCTCAAAGGTCTTGACAGGAAAACAGGTAGGCGAGCCACATTAAAGTCCCAAATCTGAGTGCAGAAACTATGGAGGTCAGAGAGTGGTCTGAAGGTCTGACCGGAGGGTCCACAAGCCCATCAACTTCAGTGACAGAGATATCAGAGCTTGACTGAAGGAAGAGGAGGCAAGAGGCAAAGGACAGTAAAGCCAGTGTACAGCTGCTGGGGAAGGGAGAACGTAATGGGGAGATAACACTAGCATTTTTCAAGCAATTTAAAGTCTCATCAGTGCCTCGAGAAGCCTCTTAAAAATACCTTCTTTGGGTCCTGGAAAAGCTGCTGTCCAAGCAACACAGGCTGTAAGCATGTCAAGAGAAGAAAAATGGAGGAGGAGGAAAAACACAGAAAAATTATGGCTTGAATCAAAAAACAAAAGCTGACAGCTGTTTGTGAAAACATTGAAAATGGATATTTATATGCTAAGAAATATTTTAAGATACAAGTGTTAATACCTGCAGATCTCTCTTTTTAGACACAAGTGGTCAAAGCCACAAGCCAGTAGTCTTCTGCATGAGAACAGGCATCTCCATATGTAGATTTTATCAACAGCAGCCAGGTGGGAAAGAAACCAAGGTTAAAATATATAAAATCAATTACTTCTTAGATTCTTTTTAGGGCAGAGTGCATAAATATGAATCTCCAGTTTCTGCTGTCATTCTGCTGCTGCATGCTGCACATGCCCAGCAAGTAGCACATCATGCAGTATCAAATTTGTGGAGCAGGTGAGCTCTGTGGCACATTGTCTCATTCTGGTTCAAAACACAGTTCAGAGTTAGGAGCTTGCTGCAGTGCAATGGGGCTTAGTCTTCTGACTGCACACAAATGATTTCCTTCCTGCTGGGCACAAGAATACATAGTTTAAACCTACTGACATTGTTCCCTCTATAATATGTGAGGTCTCCTTTTCTCAAAGGATAAATTTGTCTTTATGAATGCTATATGCCAGTGGACGGCCTGCTCTTGGGATTCCAATTAACTGCTCAAAAGCTGGAGGAGGGATCTGTGCACGACCCCAGAGTACTTCTGATTCTACAGCACAGACATACACACACAGAGATCAGGCATATCCACACGGCACCACTCAGCTTACAGGTTAGTTGTTCAGCTTGTGCCCTCAGTCATATGGTTAACTTGTATGAACCTCTGCAGCAAAATCTGAGTAAGAAATCAGTCACTTTTCACTTCAGCCATGCCTTTCCACCCTTCTTTCCTCATGCTACTTCTTTCCTTGTGCTGATATTACCGTTTTCAAGGTTGTACAATAAACAGAATCGCCAAAAGAATGATGATAAAAAAAATCATTCAGAAGAAAAAAACAAATCTGGATCATTTGGTGATATCACTTTAATATGTCCCACAGGTAGCTTCATGGAAAGATGAGAGAGGCAGTCACGGCAAAACAGTATTGGAAACATGGTTGGGTTTGGTGGTTCGAGTGGGAGAAGGCAGAAGCTGCCACAGCCAATGCACTGGGCAACTATCCCTCAGTACAGAGAACTCTATGGTACATTAGCTTATTCTTGCGAATTAACACACCAGAGAAAACCAAGGGCCCAGTTCTGAGACAGAGCAGAAATTAGGGCATCCTAAAAGCACTGATAACTAGAAATTCTCAACCTCTCCAATACACAGCATGGAGGGGTTCCACAAGACTTTCAAGTGCCAGTACATAAATCCTTTTGATAATTATATTCTATGGGGCCAGTGAAGACAGAAAGGTACTTTAGTACCTCTAGCAAATTATGGAGGGATTTTCAAAGAAAACACATTCCGAGTGCCTGAGGACCATTTTGGCAGCTCTTAAATCTTTATCTTATTGAAAATTGCTGTTTGCTATAGTATATATAAAGACTGGATATTTCCATACTGGCAGCTTTTCAATATATAAAAGCACCACAGAACATGGAATCACAACTCTGTAACCAATTAATCTTCACAGGAAATGCTAACACTTCTTTCTTAAGTAGAAATTAGTGTGGTAGCAACTGCATGTCACTTATCTAGAAGGAACTAATCAGCTCCATTTGTGGCTGCCGTTTGTCCTCATACATTGTTAATAGCCTTCTTCGAACTAACACTTGATAAAAATATAAAAAGTCTAATGCAGTCCTTTGTACTGTACACTTAACACCCAAATAAATAAAACATGTCCCTAAGCATAATAATCTTCTTCAACTACAGACAGAGCAGTTCCAAAATACTTCTGGATTTTATTTTAACTTAAAGTTTCTTACAATGTTTTAAAAATAATTTACTTGTGTAAATGAATAAGGACATTTGTATATAAAATTGTCTTATAGAAGCCAGCAATTCAATTTCTCGTCATTAGTGTTGCACTTCGAGCACACTTAACCAAATGCCCATTCAAAGACAAGCAAACCAGTATCAATTAAATCAGTGGACCTCCTTCACTTACTATCTGTTCTTATTTAAACAAACCAAGGGTCATGGAATGTAACTTGATGTTCTATTAAAGGCTTACAAATAGAGACTGAAAAAGGCAAATTAACCTTTTAAGGAGAGGGCATGTCTGAAATAAAACATTGTTTTAGGAAACTATTTTCTGATATCAAGCTTGATTAATAGTGCTAAATATTCTACTTAAGTTTGAAAAGTCAAAGTTTACCTAGCTAAAGCAATGTCCATCTTTGAGAGCTTATGCTAACAGGTATGGTAGCTTTACAGAGTGTTGTTTATGAATATAATACATACATAGTGGTGGGTTTAATATTTTATTTGAATGACGTTTAATGTTATGCAAAATAAATTGTTATGTTACATCCACTGTGACATCAACTAAAATGTGAACTAGTTTGCATAGGTTAGTACTTTGGGCAGCATGATGTTGCTCTAGTCCACCAAAGCTTAAATATTCACAGTGTAGAGGAAGAAACAGGAATTAAAGCATTTCTACTAAAATATATTTTAATAGCTGGTGTTAACTTTCTGCATAACAAAAGCCAAAGGTGATACATCATATAATCCAAGAGTAAGTTTATCTGTCCTTTGAAAAACAATTGTTACCTTCATAACTGTATACCCCCAAGTACAGTACAGTTTTGCAAAATAACTAAAACTTTACACACTTTAAAGCAAACATAAGCCAAACTGCACAGCGGTTCATTTTTGCTTTTTATATCACACTGCAAAAACCAACGGCTGAGAGATTTTCCACATCATGCTAATCAATGTCAATACAGTCATTGCTGTCTTCCAATGATCTAGCAATTTCTAATAGTAATATTAAATACACAATTGAAATGCTACAGTATAGCTTATTTCCCCCCCTAAAATAATAATAATAATTAAACAAATGTCAACAACAACTGGATTACAACTTAAGTACAATATGCAAATTCTATTTATCAGACACAAGAAGCATATGAAATTCCTTTGAATATACTGTTGTAGTGCAGGCAGTTTAGGAAATAGAGCTTTCAGGTTTTCTTTCCAAAGGAGAGATGGGGTTCCTATGGCATAAAGCTGGAGAAAATCACTAAAGCATTGCAGAATGGTTTAATCTTCTACAGCTCACTAGAACTTTGCATTTGCCAGCACATCAGTTTGGAGGACTTCTTTCAACAGCATCTTCTGTCTGTTTCAGTATATTATTTAAACATTTGCTAACTAAAGCATATTCTATATTTTAAATGGAGTCTTAATCAACTTAATAAAAATCTAAGGTTTATATACCCTGTACTACCTTCTGCCAAAGACCTTTGCATTTGTCATTTCTTTTTCATCGCACAAGATGACATGCAGTCACTGTACAATAAAAACTAGAATTATTACCTTTCCCAAGTCTTGGAGACCTACCACGTCCCCAAGAAACACTCGGTAGGGACACATTTGTCAAAAACATAATCCATGGGAGGTGATTCTCCATCATATCCCAATCTGCTGAAGTAGTTTATTGTACGTCAAATGTAATCAAGAAAACCCTGTTTCATCAAGACTAAATGCTAATGTTCCATAATGAAAAATTACAACTGCAATATCTGTACGTAGCTTTGTTTAAAAAATGATTAGCCAGGCAAGAAAAAGTAATGAAAAGCAAGGCACCCATTTGTTCTTGTATGTATGCATGAATATGCTCTATGTTGTTTTCTACACTTATACTCATGTTAGCAAGAATTACAGCATTCTTTACAGAATTCTTTATTTCTTACATGGAAACATGTGGACTTCCATCCTGAACTTTGGAACAGCTTGGGAAATTCAAGCCCTTAAAAGCCCTTACCTTTCCCGAGAAAAATGTTGACTACAGGAAGAAAGAACAGTGAGGGGAACATGCTGCGCTAAAAATGAATATAAAGTTTAAAGGTGACAAGACAGCATGTAACATCTTTTCTCCCCTATATCACACTGCATGTAACAGTCTCCAACATATGCTTTGAAAAATGTGTGCTGGCACAATTTGGTTTATGACTTACTGTCCCTTCCTTACAAATTTTAGATCTTATTTAAAAAAAAAAAATTATAATTGCATTCTGATGATTTCGGGCCTTTGATTGCATTGCTTAGAACAAAGTTGCAAAACTACACTAAAGTTTGTTTTATATCAAAAAGCAGGAACCATTCTATATAAACCTGAATTTCTAAGCATATATGACATAAAAAGTTGACTACAAGAATAAGTAACTTAAACCAGATCTTAATAATTCTGCTGACATACCATTCTCAGAATAAATACAAATCACATACTGTTTTGTTTTCTTGACCTTTTATTTTTTGCAAATTGCTTTGGCTGCTTTGCAAGGCTAATGAATATTCAAAATTCATAAAGGAAATTTTATTTCCATTGTTTAGCATAACATAGTTCTCTGATGTCACCAAATGCTCATTTTCTGATTTACTTCTATACACAAAATGTTCAACACTGTAAGCTGTCTCCTCATTTAGGAAGAATGATCATCTACTTATAGGTGGATACTCTGTTTTATAAGTCACTAAAAATTGCAACTTGATGCAATATAGATATTCTCTGTATTTCTTTTTTATTCATATTTGGTTAACAAACTGACACTTTGTTTTTATTGTTGTCAGCATTACACAACTAATAGAGAAGCACAGCAGCAAGTGACAGCCAATTCTGCCTCAGGAGTCATCTGAAAAATTTGCCACCCAGCAGAAGATGGAATTCCTCTCCTTGCTGTTGATGGCCGGTGATGAAAACCAACACAGAAGCAAACTGCTTGTTTCAGAGCTTCCAGCTCAGCATACCACATCAGCCTTTAAAAAAGCCATTTGACTTGCTGATTTCATGTGGATGTCACCAGTAATGCACAAGGGTCTGCTGCAAGAGCAGCTCCTTATGCAAAACTTGCAAGAATTTTAAATCACAGCTGTCAGCCATACAAATTGCATATTTACAGTCACAGAACTCTGCTTTTAAAACATATTTTTTAAAGTTAGATGCTCCTGGACAGCTTTAGCCTTGAAATTAGGCTGCTGACAAGAATGCACAGGCAATTCCACAGTCACAGATTTTTTTTTTTTTTAAATGCAGTCATTTCATTCTGCTTGGCAGAATCATCCCTGCGTTAGCAAGACCTAAAATAAAATTACATAAGCTTCCCAATTCTTAACCATATGCAAAAATAGAACTTGCAGGTATTTGCATTGACAACTTTCAGTTGACATACCAAATCCACACTGACTTCCTTCTTTATCTTTTAAATAGTTATTGCAGGGTTGCCTACTATCTGAGATGAGCAATACAAAATTGTCTAAAAGATCTATATTTCATTCTATTTTAAAACTTTTAGAAATGAAAGAAAGCCAGTGCAGACTCCATATTCTGAGGGCTACTCCAAAGTTAACTTTGTTCATGGATGAACTTCACAAATTATATAATCAGAAAAGCATTTTCTTCCTTACGCATATCTTCATCCATGAGTAATATTTAACTCTTTTATCCTTCCTCCCAGAATTTCTCCCTGGGAAGGAGTGCAGCACCCAAAACAAATACAAGTTCCCTGTGACCCAAGCCTGCTGACACAATCCCTCTTACAGATCCACTGTGTCACCAGCTGCTTAGTCCTCTCCTCAGCCTCACAGACTGAGACCTGGATCTCTCAGTTCCAACCATAAGTTAGCAGGCACCAAACAGCACACGTGAAGGTTTGTCAGCAGAATACTTTTACCGTTTTCTACAGATGGCTAAACTGAAGCATAATGGCATAGAGTATGTTTGACTTCTGCTTAGTTAGCTTTCCCTTCAGTGTCAGTTCTGAGAAAGATTAAGTCAGTGAAAGAAAACACAATACTTCTCCGTCATTAATCTTTTGGCAAGCGTACAACCCACTGTTAGATCACCAAGATTTTGGGAGTAAAACTGAAGCAATAGGCCACTGATCTGAGATGCACTACAAGAACCAGAGATCTCCTCCACTGCTCGATGGGGGCACAAGTGTTTCTGCAGCAGGGGAGGGACATCAGCTCATCAGCAAAGCAGCCATTAAGCGAGATACCTGTGGTGAGAACGGGGATGTGACTGCAGGCCCTGTGTGACTGCACAGCACCGGGGCCTCACGGGTATTTATTTACAGCAGCACAGGTGAAGGTGAAGGTAAAGGAACTAACATGAAGTATTGGTTGTACATTGCCCTAATGAAAGTTTCTCTTTAAATGCTAAGTATTATTAGAAGGAAACAGAAGAGTTGACAGGTTTTAGCTTTTAGATAGTCTTTGCAAGGAGTCTTCTGTGGAAAAGATACTGAAGAACCATGAATCCAGACCTGGATCTAATTGATGGATTGGGATGGAAGCAAAGCTAATAGATCACTTGGTAATAAGAAAAAATGGGTAATACAAGAATAAATGTGGATATGCAAGAGTTGGGAAATTTTTGCTGTCAAAATAGACCTACTTACTGTAAGGCTGCTGGGCAGTAGGGGGTTTTATTGGTTTTGGAGTTTTTTTTACTGGCATATTATTTGTCTTTATTTCAAATGACTGAATTATCTACTCAACATTTTAATTTTTATTAGGAAGCTAAGTGCTTAAACATTAAACATTTCCCTAGTAATTTGAAGATGAGTTCAAACTCAGTGTGTTAACCTCCTGTGACTTCAGAGTGCCAGAAGAAGTGAATCAATTTTATGGTTATAACATCTTTGAGGTGTAGGGAAAACGTATTTCCCCTTTACAGTTAATTGACCAAAGTCTTTATAGGACTGGCAGCACCAGGCTTCCATATACGTTTTTCATTTTGAGAGAGCACTATTATAAGCAACGCTGTTTTCAAAGCTCTGAGCTTCTTGTGGATTATTTATTTTTTCTTTAAAGGACTCTAAAATGGATTCTGAGTGAGAATGCAAACTGTTATAGCAGTGATAAAGTAATTATCATGAACTCTTAAAAGATTCTTCTGATTTTTTTTCTAAAAGTTTAGATTTTAAGTAAATCATAATAAAGCTCAAAGGACTAAAGACAAAAATTAGTTAACAAACTCAATATAATTTGCTGGAAGCATTCCTGTTTTCCCAGTTCTCTGAACAGTACCATACATCCAGCCATCATCAATTGGTTGCACATTGATGATATAATCACCATCCCTGAAGGAAACTTCATCTTCATCTTGAGCACTGTAGTCATACATAGCTCGGTATGTTCTCTGTTGAAGGAAAGAAAAGAAGGCTGTAAAGTCTCAAGTCTAAAAGAGAGAGATTCCTTCTCTTTGCAGAAGAAGAAAAGAGAAGGGGAAAAAATAGAGGGAGCAAAGCAGAGAGAGAAATCACAAGTTGCCTTTTGAAAAGGAACAGTATCCCCTCTACACCTCGTCAAATACACAGTGAATACAGGCCCTTGTTCTGAGTTGCAAAACAATTGTTTTGTTAACCCACATTGTCTTACAGCTTCAAACAAACAGATTTCAAGCCATTCACTGCATACTGAAATATTCTAACCGTTGTTTCATTAATTCACTAGTAACAGTTCATTACATCCAGCCATGGCTAGCTGTGCTTCTGCTCCCTATTTGCATGATTCACAAATAGCTTCTCCTGTGTCTTCACTACATACAAAAAGAAACAGAGTCTTCATCCAGGCCATTAACTTTTCCATCTCACTGGATGTCCTTCATTTCATTAGGATTTTACTCTGAATTAAGAACTATGAATATATTATCATCTAAAGGAAAAACAAGACAAGACTTCAAAAAGTCTATAAAAATATTTATTATGAATACTTATGTTTTCCTATTCAGGTAAAATATTCTGTTTAGCACATAAAGTCCCATCATCGGCTTAAACAAATTTCTCTACAACCCTGCCCACTATAAGACAGGATTTGAACTTTTTTCATTATTTTTTAAAATAAAGTATTTCTTTTCACTCATAACCAATAAAATGCTATCATTTACTGGAATTCAAAGTGGATTTTCAAAATCAGGAGGAACAGTCTCCCCTTATATCTTAACAGCAGAATAAAACTAGCTCAGTTTAAAATTCTGAAGAGTACTTTCTTTCCCTTAACCTGACTCTTGGCAGAAGTCAAAAGCAGTTCAAGCATCACTGATAATATCCATTTTCCCTTCCAGTAATTTTTGCTGTGTTACCATATGTAGCTGAATTTTTCTGGTACAATGATTTAAAGAAAATAAAAAGGTAGAAACAGTCAATATGTGCTTTCATGCCTAATATTACTGTCTGAGCCATTTAAAAGACAGCAAACTTATCAGCTCAAGAAAACAGCTCTGGATTAGTATTAGTTCATATCGTATATATGGGGCTTTGAGTGTTTTTAATGAAACTGTTTTTTAAAAAGGTGGAGATTGCTCCACATGGAGTGAACAGGCCATTTGTGACATGTTGGAAATGTGGAATTATTTAATCCAAACACTATAGGGCAACTCATCATTCCTGTTCCCATGCTAGAAATGCACTTGTAGTCTTGACTCTATCATTGGTAGTGTAAATTCAACAGGACAGAGAAATCAACTTGTGTTTAAACACTGGAGACAATTGGAGATCACCTTTCCTGACAAATCTACTCCAAACTGCCTTTGAGTCTTGCTCTATATTATTGTTCTCTGCCATGCTTTGCAGTTTTGCTGACCTCCATGCTCTGACCAAGAGCAGTTTTCAACCAGAGGTATTTGCTTTCTTAGTGGTTTCTTAATGTCTTCGAAGTGTGCATGGAAGTCAATGAAAAAAAGGATCATTGTTTATGCAGTACATGACAACAAGTAATTGCTTGGGTTCTATCATCACCAAAAGTTCCTTAAAGATTCAAAAAGTAGACAACTAACAGTTAAAAAACTCTCTGCCTTTCATAATCTTACTTTTTCCAACTATTTCAATGGATCTCTCTGCTAAGCCTTGAAACTAAGTCCAAAAAAACAGTGAAAAATATGCTCTTACAACAAACTCAGCAGCACTTAGCCCTTTAAACAATTTATTTCAAAAGAAGATCCATTTAAGAAAAATGGTAGTAAGTCTATATCTGGTGTAAGGCAGTAAATGGATTTTGCCCAGAGCCATGCTTATAAGTCTCCCTTAAATGGGAAAAGACTGGTGAAGGGATTGTTTTATTAAACTAACATAAAATTGGAAAAATAGGGAGGTTTTGCTCACTCAGAAGGATGCTCGCTCATCCTTAGAGCACCACAGCAAAGGACATACCACTGCTGTCTTTTCAAAAGCAGCTTGACTACATCACTGTGGTGCACAGTTGTGAAGACAAGCTCACAATTTCAAACTTTAAAAGAATTTATTAGGGCCCTAAATGCTTCTGAGAAACCTAAATTTATGGCACTAACACCTAATTAGGTGCTAAATGGGTGTCAGGAGAAATCTCCATAATAATCCTGTTAGCATTTAATGCCTAATTATCACTGCAGAGTGTAGTCTGGGCTATATAATCGAGAATTACAATGCCTAAAGGACTCAAAGCAGGGATTTTTAAAATGCGTTTCAGTGAATTATTCCTCTGTCAGTAGTGAATTTAGCGACTGCTAAATTACAAGAGAGTGTAAGAAAAGTTTGGAGTTTTGTAAAACAGTCAAATACTCAATCTCCCACCTCCTTAAAGGTCTGTCTCACACCTTCTGCTTAGACAGAACAGTAATTCTCATCCATATAAAGAACTGAAGTTCAGCTGTTATATTCTCAGCTCCCCAGCCAGATCTGGGCTGACAGGTGTGTATTTCCACTTCACCCACCAATTTATACCTGTTGTATGGATGGCTCTTTGCAAAGAGCACTAACTGTTACAGCGCCTTTCACATACAGCAGCAATCAAGGAAAGCAAACTTGCAGCATAGGTTTTGTTTTCCTACCACTCTTGGATATCTAAGTGTGTGAACACCCCATTATTTTCCAAACACAAAAAAGCCTTCAGGGCTCTTTGTTAAAAAACACTTTGTACTCTGAGCAATAATTTAATTCAGCCCATTTTGCAGAGCTGCTCACAGAAAGCGAGGACAAGTTAAAAATCAGAAAATAATGCAATTTATCTGGCAAAAAAAATCTACCCAAAGATACTGTTAGGATCATGCTTGATTCAAAACACAGTTCAAAATTAACTAAACCAGATTTTGAAAAAATAATAATCTTAATTGAAAAAAATAATCTTAAAAATTAGAAAATTTCTGTTTCTCAATATAGGAGACTGGTGGATATGATTACAAAATGAACTGTCTTTTGGGGACAGATCTGATAACAAGACAATAACTCAGTTGAAAGGAGTAAATTTACTACAGCAGCTAACTCTGCAATCATCTCCACCCTGATAGAACCCATGGGATCTTAATCACTTTTGCTCTAGAGATGTCCTGGAGAAACTCAGGCACTGATGAATGACTTTGTCACCTTCATTGTTTCTAGTTAAGTCTCAAAAACTGCTCGTGCTTTGAGGCCACTGTACTAGGATGCCTTTCCTCCAGTCTCCATCCCCTTGAACTTTCTTCCCTTCTTTCCTCTCTCTGTTATTAGCCAGACAGTCCTACTCCAAGCCCAGAACTGAACAGGCAGCTGAAAGCACTGAACCTAAACATCGTGTAAACATTTGTCAGATCTCCTACAGCATGTCCACACTGCATTTTAAAAGCGCTCCAAGACTGTCACCAACATTCAGTCCATGCTAACTGCTGCATTTAAACACATCCCCAGCCAGGGGTTTCCCCCAAGCACTCTTTGACACTCAGTATTGTCCCACTGAATGTAACATGTCCAGTGCACCTGGATAAGCTGCACAGGCTAATGAAAATATTCTGGTGTTAAGATGGGACGACGAGGGAGAATGGCAGGCTTCTAACGGCATCTGAGATGCCTCTTTTGGAGCAGAATCATCCCCCTGGGGTGGTAAGATCACTCTCTGTCTTCCTCACCAGACTGGCAAGTTAGCAGTTAGCACCAGGCCAGCAGTCCTTGACTCCCTCTCTCTGGAATTGCTTGGGGTTTATTTTCTACTGGGAAACCCACTCAGTTTTTAACAATAGCAAAATCAGTTCAAATCATGATGTTTGCTGCTTTCATTTTTTTCCCATGATAAAGTATTATCACTTATAAGGATGTCAAGTGAAAACAGTTTCACAACAGGGATAAGGAATCTGTTGAAATAAGTCAATTTTTATTTTAAAACTCCTTTAACGTCACTCCCTTCCTTTTCCTATTACCTTCACATTCCCCATTCTGGAAGAAGAGGCAAATGATGATTCTCGGGATGGTTGAAATGACACTTTCAACAGCTTACCAAGTAAGTCACTGGGACACAGAGGTGTTAGGGAAATAGTGGTCATCTTCCTGTCAGAAAGCTGAAAAGACTGCTAAGTGCATTTTGAGATTTGCAGGCATCTCCATTTTCTTCCTGCTGCATTTGCGGACTGTTTGCTTTGCTCCCCAATGACTAGCAAGTCTGCTGGCAAAGCCCAGGCTTCCAGATCTCCTACTTTTTGGATTTTGTCTCTTTAGGAAAGCAGCCAGCTGCCAAATTGTGTTGTGATATCCTTGGAAATTAATGGTTGATTCCACTATCAACTGTCACAGCTGTCACGCATGTGTCCAAGGAGTTTCTCAGGTTATTGACTCTCTCAGTGATGCAGGTATCTGGATCCCAGACTTTCCAGCAAGTTACCCCCCCAGCCCCAGTCAGATGAGAACCTGGCAAGCCCGAAAGCCCTCACACCATACAGATCATGCCCTTTATAATATAAAATGTCGTGGAGTTTCAGTCTTACAAAAAAATACAAGTTTCAGCTAATCTTGAAAACAGGTTTTCTCAGCTTGGCAAGCTCTAAGTTAGGTTCATAATTAAATATTTATTCATCTCTAAAAAAGGTGACAGAGGTAGGAAATATACATCTCTTCAAAATAGTTTAAAATTCAAAGTTACAACATTTTTAAGGTAAAAGGTGGCTGGATGTGAACTAAGAAATCTCCAGGCAGCAATATGATTTTAAAAATATGCTAACCATAAAAACTGAAATTTTTATATGGGGAGATTAAAAAAAAAAAAAAAAGGCCCAATTTCCTAAAAAATCCCAGCTGAATACTGTTCAGCTCTCCTTCCATGGCCAGTTACCTTTAAAATGAAATATCCACTCCAGTTTTATATTCCTATCCACCACAACTAAGAACTTCATGACATGGCCACAGTTTCACGATAAAGCTTCTTCTCAGTTGCCCACCAGGTATAACTCAATTTGGATCATGCACAAGTCAGTGCACGACTGTTGTATGGATTTAGAAAGGGCACAGCAATCCGGAGTTTGAGCAAGCTCTATACAAGAAGAAGTAATACAGGTAGGCACAAAGCCTGCTAGCACAAAATCAGCAAGTCAAAAAAATTGAAACTAATTTAAACCAACAGGGTGATCTTAAGAGATCAGTGGTTTTCATCCAGTGCTAGGAGCATGAATTCATCACAGAGTACAACATCAAACTTCAGCCTGTGAAACACTTTCCAAGCATCTACTATTTGTTTAAAGTAGGTAAAGGATTCCATTATGTCTCTGCTTTCTGGATATCATAATTTTTTTTCATTCTGTATTCTGACGTAATGTTTTTGTATTCTATCTAATTCCTCTACTATTCTGGCATAAAAGTTCTTACCACCAAGTGCCCACCGTCACTTGAATCTTTTTTATACATGAGGACTACCAGTTAGATTTAGGATGAAGAGAGTCATATAGGTCAACTATAGAACTCAAGGGGCTCAATTCAGTCGTATTTAAGAGATTTTGCAATAGCTAATGATGGTGCTTACCAAATAAAATTCTCCCTTAAATTCAATACTCACCAGACTTGTTGAATGAGGCTGTGAATGCATGGACCTCATGGATGACATACTGGTCTGGTGCATGTATCCATATCCTTGAGTCTGGGTTTGCTGATATGCCCCAGGGAGAACAGGGGCTGCAATACAAACACATTAATTAATATTTCAAAACAGCCCCTATCTAGCATTTTGTAGAAAATGCAGACTGTTTGCACTGTTAGTAACAATTCCTCCATACAAAATAGTTCAAAATTATTTCCATAAAGAATGTAAGGCTTTTCAAATGTTGATTTACACAGAAATGTAACCAAAGCCGTAGCAATATATCCACAAACATTATCATTGCTAGTTGGAAGGAAAAGTTTAATGTGCCATTGGAAGTTTAATCATAAAAAGGTTTATGAAAGCTTAAGACACCACTAACTCAACTTTGATAAGGACATAGATGAAGTATTAAATATATGTCCCATAAGCTGCCATCTTTAAGGAATGATTGATGAGAAAAAGCTAATAATACAATTTTTAAATGGTTCACTAAAAATTCACTGAAATTAATTCTTACCTCATTGCAAACTAGCACTTATTTATTGGGCTATGAACAAAGAAGGATTGTGATTCACAGGAAGAGGCAGAAATGTAAAAAAGTGAGCCCACAGTCAAGTTTCTTAATTTATTCTGATTCCATCAACATTCTTAGTCAAACACAGAGAGATCAATGCTTACTTATATATTTCAAAGTCCACCTTTTTCAGTATCTTCCTCATACCATGCAACTAATACATATTTTATTCACATTTTAACAATTCTGTATGCTAATCATTTATACATTAACTTCTACTGTACCAAGAGATGTTGAAAGCATTAACACAACCAACAGGGATCCCTAACTCTACTACTTACTAGAAAAGCATTCATACACTTCCCACATCTGCCCAAACATCTTACTTTGGCAACAGACTGAAACAGAAAGTGTTAAAAACATGGCTGATCAAAAATAGTGATAAATAAGCCCATCATAAGTGACTACATTGCTAGCAAGGCCAAAAAGTATTTTAACTGGAAAATTAAAAATACTGAAGTGGTTTTGAAAATAAAAATATTATTTTCACCACATCTTTGTGCATGCTTTACAAGACTCATGCACTCTGAGAATAAAGATTTCTGGCTTGTGTGGAGGTTATTAGCCCATATCCACTGTTATTTGTCAGAATTGTACTGTTTCAACTGGAAATTCATTTAGCTACACTGGAAAACAAATGTATTTCTGCTGGTACTTTTCAAGTGGTCCATTTAACTGATATTCTATCTAATTCCTCTACCAAAAGATGTCATTTGGTTAAACGACATGGAGTTTATGCAGCACATGATTAAAAAAATCTTCAAACATGGAGTCTTTCAGCAGTCCAACATTTTCTTATATAGATCTATCTCTTGGGTTTGTTGGGACATAAGAACCACTTCTGCAGCAGCCATCACACATAGATTCAAAAAGGAGCAAAGATAATGGAAGATTTAATGGGGTTCACAATGTGAGGAAGGCTCCAGGACTTATAAAATGAAAAAGTACATGGAAAAGCAGGAAAGCCTATTAAAAATATATATTTATTATAAGTATTCATATTGGCACTAGTAATACCCTATAATTCTCTGCTTCTTGAGTTGTCAGGACAAGAAATGCACATGAGAAAAGGGATTACTGAGAAAATTTTTGCTGAACTATTTCAGAAAGAAAAGTCAATCTTGTGCTTTCAGCAAATTGTTTTGCCAATCCTGCATCTCCAGCTGACAAAATCATCGATTTCAACAAAGGTTCTTCTTAAAACTTCCATTTAGTTTTAGTTAGAGAATTCAAATGCACTGTGTGTAATTACAATTTGGGATGTTACTCTTTCCGCTACTATACTCATAAAGTCTATTTAACTAGGGTTTTTCTGATTTGGAAAACATGCTTGAAACTATTGTAACGAATAGATTGTTTTGTTAAGTGAGTGAAACTAAACTGATATGGAGTCAGATGCAATACTGGAAAATAATGAATAATGGATGTTTTAGAAGGATCAAGTTCATTCTAATGACATATAAGTAGAAAGACATTTTAAAGCAGTTCAATCATCAGAGAATTGCTGTTCATTAACATGTTCACAGGATTATCATGCATTAAGTGAATAGCCCTAAGTAGTTCATCAAATAATTTATGTTTCAATGTTGTTACAAGATCTTTGCACATGAGCATATGTAGGCCTTCATGAGAAAATAGAGAAAAACATAATTTAATCAAAGGTTCTGTTATCAAGATGGAATTAATACACTTTGCCTAATTCACCACCAGCATAAATGTAGGCCAGTTCATTGAAGCCAATGGAGTATCATCTCCTCATACCAGCAACAAATTACTTGTATGGGTTGAAAACTAAGCACAACTTGAACTTTTTAAATTAGCAGGAAGAGTATCTTCAGCCAACACCAGCTGCTGATCAGCCAGCACCCAGCCTGTCCTGCAGCAACACAGGGCTGGCAGCTCTTCCCTGGTCCCTGGCAGGACCCTGAGAGCTCCTTTCTTCTTCCCAAGAGAAGAAAAGAGGCTGGTAGGAACCTTCTACTCTTGATTCCTTCTCCCCAAAACAGATCTTTCTCATTTCCTATCAATCATTCCAGGTCTGTGTAAGGCAGCAAGCCTACTGATGGTCAGCTTTATTATAACCTCCAAGTCGACTGGCTTATTTTAGGGAGTATAACTCACAGCTCTTGCCTCTGTGGTAAGTGACAGCAGCAGGTCTGAGATGTGCTTTCCTCTTTAGCAATCTGTCTCTCACAAGCTGAGAGAATTCTGTCAAACTGTCTCAACAAAGCTGTTTGCTACTTTACCTGCAATGATGGAAAACCTGAATCCACAAAAATGAAGCCTTTCTTCCAAAGCATGAGAAATCTTGGGAAATTACAAAAGCTGAGGTAGTAGAAAAAGATTTTATACAAACAAAAGGAAGGATTAGCTTAGCTAATTAGCTTCTAGTCATTTATTTAGGTATCATACATGAGAGCATATATAGCAGCACTTGCTAGTGTTGAAGACACTCAACCGAATAATTCCATGTGTTTTCTCCCATTAAAAGAATACTGTAGTATTCTGCAAAAAACTTCCAAAAAAACCTTCCAGATCATTGTCTGTTTGGAAGACAACTTGGGAATCACATAAATAAGCTGCATAGTGAAGGGCCAACATCTGAGCTCTGTTTCTGGTGACATAGCAATAATTCAAGGTGAGATTAAATGATTCACAGAAAGAGTTTGACTTTTTTTCATTATCATCACGCATAGTTAACTGCAATCTTTTGGCTCAGTCTGAAGTATAAAGTTCTATAAGATCATTGAATGCAGCAGCAGCAAAAGCAATGGTTTTAGCTAACCTAAGGGAACAATAAAATACAGTGGTGGAACATGAAATTCATTTAACTGAAGCCAGATTTATTGGTGATGGAGCTGAGGGCTGACCATGGCTCCCAGAAGTACAGGTGGATGTTTATTTCTTGCATTAAGACTTTACCAGATGCATTCTGATTTATCAAAACTTTTTTTTTTGCCTTGTCCCACTTACCAAGCAAGCCAGATATCCATTTTAAATTATCTACTTGAAGAAATTTATCATATATCTCTTACTATATTTTACAGGCTTCCCCAGAGAAAAGAGCAAGAAAAATGAATGAACATGATATAAGACAAACAGAGAGGAAGCCTCAAGAAAAAGAAGCAGCTGAAAGAATGATACCAAGCATCAACTCTCTGCAGCAGACAATGGGGTCTGCAGAGGGGGTACTGCTCAGGATATGCTTTGAGAAGAACCAGGAAAGAAAAAGGTCAGATTGTGGAAACAGGAAAGGAATTGTTAAGAGAGTGTTGCGTAACTACAAGGTTAAAAAACATGTTATGCTAAAAAGAAAAATCAATTGAAGGTTAGGTTCCAAGATACATTTTATCAATACCATATTTAAACTCTCTTTCATTCATTTGTGCAGCAGAGCCTTGAAAATCCATGGCAAAACAATATATCCTCAGTGGTAACTACTGCATCTTTGCTATTTACTGCAACACAAGCTGAACCACATGTAAAATAACAACCACTTCATTTACTCTCACACATATCATACACTTTTAAGGATTTAGTAGGATCCTTCCTATTCTGATAATACCTCAATTCATGGTGTCACTCCTAAGACTTCAAAGAATATTGCAACATTTTGTAATAATAACATGAAAGAACACAAAGCAAAAATAAAGATTAGGATTACTATGTGCTCAATTCTAGTGTCTGCAATACAGTAGGTAAAAAGCTGTATGTTTCCTGAGCAGCACAAAAGAGCCAGAATACAGAATCATCATAAATCTCTGTGTTATTGCCATTACAATGAGCTCACCCAAAACAGATCAAGCTGCTTATGGGAATCATGCTACTCCACATATATGGAAGTCCTTCCCTTTTTTTGCCTTGCTGCTGCCGTATTTTCCACAGGTTGCAACACCTGGTGCGGGACTCACAGACCTTCTTTAGAAAGCCTTCCCCATAGTTTTTGGTTCCTTCTTTCTCTTGCCCTTCCTTAGAAATCCTCAGCTATGTCCCAGGAAGCAGAAGCCACAGTGATGCAATCACATGTGGGGACATGTAGTTCTAGAGGACACTTGTGGGGACTCAGGTACACCCCATGTCCTGTCCATGTGGACAGGTCACTGTGCCTGAGCTGCCCCCTTGACCACTTCCCAGTGCAATACCTGGTTAAGGACATAGAGGAATAGAATTGTTACTTCTGTGTTAAAGCTGGTGGATAATTACAACTGATACCTTTTAAAGCTTTCTCCAGAAAGTGTTGAAGAGGTTAATTTGATTACAAACTCTGGCTAGGTAACTTTTTTTTTTGGTTTGTTTTCTATCCATTTCCCCAGATGTTGGCTGCTGCAAACCATCATTAAAATATAAAAAGTGATTTTTTTTTTT